>JAGFMF010011830.1:20752814-20788434 GCA_019455555.1 Galemys pyrenaicus | reverse complement strand
GGAGCAGCGGGCACAGCAGGAGAGGTCTGCTGTGCCATGTGGGTCCCCTCCCTGGCCGGCAGCAGGGATCAAACTCGTGCTGCAGTGGCTGAGGTTTGCCTCATAGTGCGTTACTCAACCCACTGCGCCACCAGGGAGGCCCTGTGGTTTTTTGTTTTTGAGAAAAGACCTATATAGGCGGCACACATATTTGTTGAATTTAGTGTTTGGTTTTAAGGATCAGTAGAATTTTTTGCCCAGTTGCCTTTGCTTATTCACATACTATAACTTACTAGAACTAGTGAGGCCCTACACAACACCATGTGCCTTCCTCACTTTCATGTTTTTTGTAAAGTTAATATGACATGTGTGCTACTAAAATAATCTTTCTACTTAGAGATATAATAGACACAACTTATTTTTATTAGTTACTATTAGCTACTTTACTTTTGATATTTTTTTATAAAGTTCCAGTTATTTTGACTTATATTGTTTATAAAGTGCCAACTAATTACTATTAATCCTTAAAGTTATAGCTTAAAGTACTGATAACTGACTAAATCAACATTTGTGTGATTGCTTGATGAGCTAGGCATAAATGATAGGAATTTACTTTCATTGTAATTTATTTATTTGAATGTTAGTGAGAGATATTGAAAGAGTACGTGTAGATTTTAATAACAAAACACAAAAAACAAAACACCTGGATTGTAGAGAGGGGAGATGTCAAAGAAGAAACTAAGGAGAAGCTTGAAAATAGAATTGCTGGATGGTATCCTGGAAGGGAGTAAGGAAAAGGAAATGGAATAGAGAGAGCATAGGTAGATTGATGAGTTAAGAGGAGCTTTGGATAAGAGGAGGGAGATTTAATATGCTGAGGAAGAGGAGAAAGGGTGAATACAAAATCATTTATTTTTCTAGTTAAGAAACTGGTTCATTTGCAAAGGTTAACTCCTATCTGGCAATTTCAGTGTCATTTAAAAGGCTGGATTCCTTGATTCTGACTTGAGATGAACATAAGTTGTGTTTAGTTTGTTCAAGTACTAACTTAATTTTTTTCTAATCTCTTAATGACAAACAATAATGAGTATCTTACGGATGCCTTTTCATTTTTTTATTTTAAATAAAAAATGAATTTGTTTACTGAGTTTCTCATAGGTATTTATATTTTTTAAAGCCTTCTTTAAAACATACTGATTTAAATGACCTTTAGTTTTGTAAAGCTGATAAGAGACTTGAGTTTATCCAGCCCAAACCCTCATCAGAAAAGCTGCTCTTCAGTGATTTGTCTGAAGTGACCTAGTCACCTAGAAGCAAAGTTAAGATGGGAACTTGGTTTCATGATTCTTAGGACAATGCTCTCTCCCTAATGCTATCTTGCTTTCCTAATTTAGTACACTGGTGTCTCATTTCAGGCCCCACACTTTTTTTTTTTTTTAAAGATTTTATTTATGCACATAAGAGCTGGAGTACAGGCCAGAGGTGTGGGGGCGTGAGAGGATTCACCAGAGTCAGAGTGGGGAACAGAACAGGCAGATTGACTGAAATACGCTGCTGAGGGGAGCAGTGGGCAAGGCAAGAGAGGTCACCTACCTGGTTGGAGAGTGAACTTGTGCTGCAGTGGCTCTGGATGCTCCATACTGCAGTGCTTAGCCCCTTGTGCCACCAGGGAGGCCCATCAAAACCCCACACTTTTATGTGTTCTTTTGGCCCCTGAGTACCTCACGAGAATTTCAAAACTAGATATACAGCTTTAATTTTCAACAAATATTTCTCAAGTGTCTGCTGTATAACAGTCATTATTTTAGGTCTTAGGAATCAGTAAGTTCTCAAGAATGGGGGAACTGGAAAGTAAAACAAGAATTAAGATTTCAGATAGTTATACATGCTATCAAAAAAACAAATAGAAGAGGGTAACCATTTTATCTACTTTTGATAGAATAGTTGGTGAAGGTTTCTCTGAAGAAGTGATATTTGAGCTGAAACATGAATGATAAGAGAAAGTCAGCTTTGTGAAGGTGTGGGGTTAGATGCATGCAGAACAAACTTGAACAAGTGTGATTTGGTTGATAAATGGAAAGAGGTTGAACACTGAAGAGAATGGGAGAAACTGAAGTCAGAGTGAAGACCATTTAATAGAACTTTGTAGACCATGATGTGTGGGGTGTGTGTGTGTGTGTGTGTGTGTGTTATAGAGAAATGGAATTTATTCAAAGTAAAATGGGGTTGTAGAGAAGTGAGGGGAGTGAGTAACCTGATTAATAACCTTAAAGATCACACTGCTTGATGGGACACTGGATTGTAGGGTGGTACCAGTGAAGATGAGGAGGAGTGGTTGGATTGGGGCATTATTTTAGAGGTTTATTAATAGACTGGATGTAAGGGTGGGGTTAGTGGAAGGATAGTGAAAAATGAGGATAAGGCAGTGATAGACTTGGGGGAAAAGCATGTTTTAGGGGAAGAAGTCAGATGGTTTGTCTGGGACTTGTTAAATTGAAATGCCTGCTAGATATCCAAGGAAGCAGTTGAATAATTCACATTTAGTGTTGAGGAGGGAGTTTAGACTGGGAAATGCAGATCTGAATGCTATCAGTAATGGCATGATATACTATAGGAGTTTGTATTGGAAAAGAAAAGAAAGTCCAGTAATGAGCCCTGAAGCATTTCAGTATTTAGAGACAAGGAGGGAGAGAAGGCAGCCGTGGGTCACTGATGTGGAGGAAAGCCAGAAATGTGTTGAGGAAGTCAAGAAGGCATTTTAAGGAGCTGTATTAATATTTAGTTATGTTAAATAGTGCCCTCATGTCAGGTATGATGAGAACATAGAAATGAATCTGGCAATGTAGAAACTGACTAGAGCAGCTTCATGGAGTCAGAAACTATAGTTGGAAAGAGTTGACAGATGAATGGGAGGTGAGAAATTAGAGTCAAAAAGATGATACTTTGGAGAAGTTTTACTATGAAAGGATGTTTAGAAATTAAGTAATATGAAGATGGCGAAGTCAAGGGAGGTTTTTTCTTTCTGTGGTTTTCTAAAATTGGGAAATGCCAAAGCATATTTATTTGTTTATTGAAATGATCCACTAGGGAAAAAAAATAATGATGGTATAGGAAAGAAGAATTAATTGTGGAGTCAGGTCCTTGAGGTGGCATTGATAGGAAGGGATAGAGGACATGGTGGAATAATTGCTTTTTTTAAAGAGGAACAGGGATACAGTGATGTAGTATCACCTCATATACCATCCTTTGCATATAGCTCCTCCCTTTAGTCTCTGTAAACCAAGTTGAGCCACCTTCCCCCCCCTTGTGTGTTTATGTACTTAACTTTTTTTTTTTAATTCATCCTATATATAAGACTTAACATGAGGCAACTGGTGATGTTTAACACTGACTTCAATTTTTATGCCCATAGGTGAAGCAAAAAACTTACTGCCGTATCTTGGACCCAACAAAATGAGAGATTGTTTCTGCACTATAAATTTGGACCAGGAAGAAGTTTACCGTACCCAAGTTGTTGAAAAATCTTTAAGGTTTGTAAAAAATTGGTGTTATCATCTACATGATACATATTGTTAAGTCATACATTTTCTAGAGTGTAATCAAGAAGACTTTGTTATCTGTAATAATTGCTTTTCTTTTACATTTTGATTTTATTTTAAAAATGACAGAGTCTCAGAGTCTGAATGAGCCCTGATATTTATTGAACTGGACTAAGTGTCTTATGCTTGCTTCCTTCTGACAGTTATCTTTGACAAGTTGTCCCCCGGCAATTACTTAATAATATTCCAGTGACCAACAAAGGAATTCATTGTTTTCTAAGGAGTCTATTCAGTCTTGTAACTATTCTGACTCTTAGAAAGCTCTTACATTTAGTTCATTAGAGTCTATCAAAATGAGACTCTACTTTATGCCAAGAACTTGCTGGGTACTATTTGTTCACACAGACATGAGAATAAGAGAGAGGTATTGCTTGCTTTCCTGTGACTTTCCATTGCCTCAAACTGTTTTCCTCTAAATTGTCCCTAAACCTGTCCCTTGTATTTCTGGAGAACAAGTTTAATCCATTTTTACATAACACTTGAGTTTTTGAAAATACCTGTCACATATCTTCACTTGTTCTCTAAAATAAGTTTTGTTCATTTATTTCTTTTTTTTTTTTTAAAGATTTATTTATTTATGCATACAAGCACCGGGGTACAGGCGAGAGGTTTAGGGGGGTGAGAGGATTCACCACAGAGAGCAGGGAGCAGAACAGGCAGATCAACAGAAGTACACTGCTGAGGGGAGCAGCGGGCACAGCAGGAGAGGTCTGCCACACCATGTGGGTTCCCCCCCTGGCCAGCAGCAGGGATCGAACTCGTGCTGCAGTGGCTGCGATTTGCCCCGTAGTGCGTTGCTTAACCCACTGCACCACCAGGGGAGGCCCTTGTTCATTTATTTCAACAGTTTAAATTGAATTGCATAATTTTATTACTTTGAAGAATAAATTGCTTCTTAAAGTTTGTAAGTCACTTAAAAGTAGTGCACTGTAAAGGAATGAACTTTTATTTTAGCTAGATTACTCATTTTTTTTTTTAGATTTATTTATGCATACAAGAATTGGGGTACAGACCAAAGTTGTTGGGCAGTGAGAGGATTCACCAGAGACAGAGTGGGGAGCAGAACAGGCAGTTCGACTGAAATACACTGCTGAGGGGAGCAGCGGGCAAAGCAGAAGAAGTCTGCTGTGCCATGTGGGTCACCTTCCTGGCCAGGGATAGAACTCATGTTGCAGTGCTGGGGTAGCTTCATAGTGCTGTGACTTAACCCCTTATGCCACCAGGGAGGCCCTGATTTCTCATCTTTTGACAGTGTCATTGCAATTTGAAAGTATCATAGTAAATTCTAGTTCATAAAGTTGGAATGTGCTACTGCTGCCATGAAATGTTTGTGGATATAATTGCAGTCCAAAACTGTACTGGAAGGATGTTTAGAGATGAGTCAAAGCAAGGGCATGAGAGTTGTTGGAATGATTATGTAGTGGATAATATATTGTGAGTCATGACTTATGTATTTAAATATAAATAGATATTTAGTATAAATATTTTAAATAAATTTATTAACAAAAATTTAATACAAAATATAAATTATAAATATAAATTGTACTTCAGGTATCTGGTTTTTTAATGTTCTTTTTTGAATACTTTTCCTTTACACTGTCTTTTTTTCTCTGAAATTATTCCCTTTATGTCTTCATTTTCAGTATTTATTATTTTGAATGTCTTTTGAGTTCGTCACAGAAAAAGGCATTGTAAAAACCTGAAAATTCTTTAATAATCAAAAGAAGATTTGAAATAAGGCACTTTATATGTTGAGTCATAAATCACCTTGTACTTGTATTAGATTTCTGCTGTTACTTATGTTATAAATGATGAAACTGAATCACCAAGAGACTGAATAATTAGTACATTTAATAAAGGGAAGTTAGAAGCAAAACTGAGATTGGGAACCCGAACTATGTAAATCTCAATTTGTAACTTAATGTACACAGATTACATATATCATATAACATAGTAATCAGTGATATGCAAAGCTAGTAATTGTTCAGAAATTGAACACTTGTTGTTTCTAATACGTAGTCTTATACATGAGTATCTCAAATGAGCCTGCTTTTTTTAAAAAAAAACTTTGACTTTCCATATATTTGTATTGGGGAAAATGATGAAACCAGTTTTCCTTATTAAGGTGCTTCTTGGATTCTTTGTGCACCCTAGTATTTTTCCATGCAGAATAGGAAGAAAAAAATTAATAGTATAAGCCCTTCCCACAACTTGCTTTTATTTGACCATTTTCTACCCTTGAGTATATTGTGATAAATTGTTAAGAAAAAACAAGTAGATATTTAGATCTTTATGGGTTCTGGGCGTTATAGTTTTTTATAGGTTGTCTGAATACAGTTTTTCATAGTAGATAAATAGGAATCACATATGGAAGCTATAATTCCCAAATCTTAATTACACATCCTATAGGAAGTATATAAGCAATTTGAGTAACTGCAGCACTGCTTGTTCCTGATTCTTCTCTTTCCCATACCAGGAATTTTCTTAGGAGTCATATGCAGAATCATAAGTTAGTGATAACAATGGGGTGTTGTTTTTAAAACTGTATTAATCTAGTCATTACTCTTTCCTGACTTTGTTAAAATTTTTTCTTCAAATAGATTAGCTGTAATTAACTTGTTATATAAAGATGGGGTTTTAAGTGGTTTAGATTGTGATGACACAGTGATACCAAGGACTTAAAGAATAATTCCATATTCTTATTGGATTTAGAATGTATTTTAAAAATAATATATTGAAAGGGGATATGTGATATATAAAGGAAATTCTCCACTTTATAATTGTTTATAAAATTATACAAAGGGGAATAAAACATGTCATGTGTTTGCCTACTAGTTACTTCTTTCAGTTGAAAATAGTTGGAAGACTTAGTTATTTTGCTAGACCAACTTTTTAAAAGTTTATTTTGGTTACATTTGATGTGAAAAATTTATTGAGTTGACCAGATATTATAACAACTAAAAAGCAACTAAAAGTTGAGTCAGCTGTTTCCTGAGCGAGGTCAAAAAATGACATTTGTAGGTCTATTTACTTTGCATTTCAGCTTCTCTTTTAATTTTGACATACTGAAGAGATTGCATTTTATGGTGCCATTTTATTTTATTTTTATTGCTGTAATACTGGTTTACAGCATTGTACATGATTCAGATGTATAGGATCACACCCCTTCAGATAATGTTACCACACCACACCCACTACACCAAGGCACTCATAACCCCCCACCATTGTCCTTTAGGCATATTGTGGCATTTAAAAATATCCTTTGGCCTTTAAACATTCTCAGGAAAAACAAAAAAATTTTCACTAGCATTTCAGAGATTTATGTCTTTTTCGAATTTAAATATCAAAACTTAAGTTTATTTAAATATCAAGATAACATTCTTAAAGTGAACTTATAAGCTGTTTCTTCAGAGAAAATCTTAGCAACTAGGGAATGTACAAAGATTTCGCACTTAAAATGTGAAAAGCACTAGTCATAAAAGAGGATTAGTGATGATAAACTGGAATTCATCAACATTAGAGCTGTCTGCTCTTAAGATTCTGTCAAGAAAATTACATGGAAAGCCACATTCAGGAGAAATTATTCTGAGGTAAAGAACTTGTATCAAGAATTAATTAAAAACAAAAAAACTAAAATGACAGATGACCCATTTAAAATACGTGGAAAAGACCCAAACTGATATTTCATGAAAGAAGGTATAGGAATGATCAAGAAGCACATTAAAACATATTCAGTGTTAATGATCATCTTGGAAGATAAAAATTTAAAACCATTTCTGTCCCTGTAGATTCTTGAACATAATGTATTATGATAGAAAGCAGATCATTGCTTCCTGTGATGATATGCCAGAGATGATTACACAAGGGGACTATATTTTGATTGGGGTAGTGATTATAGAGGTGTTTAAATTTATGTCATATTCACTACATCAGCTAATTTTTAGAAGACTATTAATACCCTAAGTTGACAGTGATATATACCAACTGACATTGCCATATATTGTGGAAAGAGTATAAAATGGTACAATCCTGTTGAAAAACAGTGTGACAGTTTATTATAAATTGAAAATTTATGTTTAGATAACCCCACAAGATTGAAAGTATATGTCCAGAAAAATGCCTTGAATAAAATATTCATAGTAACATTATTTTTAATCACCTAAACTAGAAACAACTCAAATGGTATCGCGATGAGAATGGATTGTAAACCATTCTTAAAATGGAATAGTGCAAAAATTTTACAGCAGATGAACTACTGATTTGCACAGCAAGATGAAAAAAAACTTAGACATTAAGCTGAGTGAAAGAAGCTGGATGCAAGATTATATATTATTTGATTCCATGTATATGAAATTCTAGAACAGATCTATAGTGATAGAAATCAGATCACTGGTTGGCTGTGGCACTGTGGTGGGATAACTGTAGAGGAGCAAAAGGGAGCTTGATGGGGAAATAGAAAAGTTACTGTGAGTTGATTGGAGTGAAGGCTACATAGGTATATAACTTTATCAAATCATTAACTTCTCTACTTTAAATTGAATTTTAGTATATATAATTTATACTTCAATAAAGTTGATTAAAAATATTAATTCATATATATATACTTTTAAAGTAGCATTCTATGTATCAGTGTCCATTTTAGGTACCATGTATTATTATAATTAATACAGCTTTACTTATATCTTGACACACTGATGGTGGAATTGCACTGTCTCCAGCTTTTCATTTATGTCCACCTTAGGCCAGACAATTACTGGCCTTAGTCCATACGATTCCTAAGAAACTGGTCAGAGTTCAACCTAGCACTAGAGATCCTCTCAGAGTTCGACTTGGTTTGTATAGTGTTTAGTGGAAACAGCATAGAGGGATGCTTTTGCAGGGATATTTTGGACACCTAGAAGCTATTCTCTATGTTGTTTTAGCCTTTATTAAAATGATACTATTTGAGGACTCTATTGAATCTAAAGTGAATGCATTTTCCCCTTTTTTCTCCAGCCCATTTTTCAGTGAAGAATTTTACTTTGAGATTCCAAGAGCTTTCCAGTATTTGTCTTTCTATGTCTATGATAAGAATGTTTTACAAAGAGACCTTCGTATAGGTATGTACGATTCATAATTATCTTTAATCACAACACCGGTTCTTGTATTCATTCTTACTCTAAGTATAAAAGTGTCAGACAACAGAATAACATATGTTAAAGACTTCTTTTCTATGGATTTCATTTCATTTGTGGATCTGATTTTTATTTGTATGCTGATGTCAGGGAAGTGTCACGGCTGGTCCTAGTCATAGCATTATGTGTTTTAGTAGTACCTGGTTAGTCCTTTCTGTAGTACTCATTATACTTGTTCATCAACTTGTTGTTCGCTATCTATATTCTCTAGTTGAATATATTTATGAGAGCAAGGACTCTCACAGTGTGCCTTACATTTAGTAAAGGTAAGTGTTTGTTGAGTGGTTAAAGGCATATTTTATACAAAGATCACATTATTGATCTTTCCCAAAGAGCTGCTTTTTAAAAAAAAATTTTAAAAATTTAAAAATAATTCACTTTCTTTAGTCATTTATTTTCTCTCTGGTTGCATTGGTGACCAGTAACACTATTTCTTAAATAACTATCTGTGGACATAGACTAAAACAAAGCCAGCTGGCCACAAATGTGTCATTTTCATGGACATTGCACCATTGTCTTTCTATTTTGATATAGTTAAAGGTCTGTAAATTTACATGAATCTTTTTTCTTCTTCCACTGTCCTAAATTTCATCATCTTCATCTCTACTGATTCGCAATATACTCAAGTCTCCTCTGTTATATATAACTACGCTTTGGCTTTGTCCTCTGAACTAATTTTTTTTCTCCTTTTGCTAGTGAATTCCTTAACAAATAGCCTATATCTTTCTTCTACTTACCACTTACTTTTTAAATCTCTGTAATACGACTTCTGCATTTTTCTGACAAACCTTTTTTGAGGTTTACCAAAATCATTTTAGAGCAAGTAAGTAACCTTTTGAAGACATTACATTCTTCAGTTGAAAAACATGTACTATTATATGTCCTTAAGATTGATAGTGACTGCACAGGAATAGCTGCAGTTTATTATTTGTATGTCCTTTCCTATTCATTATTCCATGCCTTTATATTATTGTGTTTTTTACCAGTTTTTATATTGTGTTTTTTATTCAGTTTTTTACCTTTTTCAGTTAAAGAGCATATAATGATCCTTTACCCATGTCATTGATTTTCAAAAATACCTATTATATAATATCCTTTATAGAAAACTACTACTTTAATTACTTTATTAAATAGTTTTTCAGGTTTGATACTTTAAATGGTATTGCTATGAATCCCACTTGCATAAATTTTTTCATGTCATTTTATTAGGGTAAATTCCTAGAAATAAAAATACTGAGTCAAATGTTATTGAAAAATATATATACATTTCTTATTTATACATTTTTTATCAGCCTCCAGAAATACTGTACTGTTTATAGTTCCCCAAACGTAACATGGGGATAATCATTTCAGTATAACCTGGTTATTCTTGGATATTACTGAAAAAAGAATTCAAATTCACTAGGTGAAAAATATTTTGTAGATTTTTTTTATTTTTAAAATTTTTATTGAGGTAATGTTGATTTACAGCACTATATGTTTTAGGGGTGCAGGTTTGTAACTCTCCAAGTGTAATTTACAGCACCCCCACTGCCAAAAATCTTTCACCCTAGTCCACTGAGCACCATTCTCCTTTTGTTCCCAACCTGCATCTTACCCTTCTGATAACTTCAGTTCTACAGTCAGTTTTTTTCTAGCTTGTGTTTAACTTGGTTGTATCTGTTCCTTTGTTTTTTTTTTTATATTTCATATACAAGTAAAATCATGGTACTTGTCTTTCTCCTTCTGACTTATTTTACTAAGCATAATCCTCCTCAAGTTCTGTCCACACATGTTGTCTCAAATGGAAAAATTTCATCTGTTTTTATAGCTAACTAGTATTCCATTGTGTGTATATGCCACATCTTCTTTTCCACTCATCTGCTGTTGAGCATATAGGTTATTTCCATAGTTTGGCTATAGGAAATAGTGCTAAATGAGCACAGGGGTTCATACATCACTTCAAATCAATGTTTTTGTATTGTTGGGTTAGATATCTACAAGAAGGGTTGCTGCATCATGTGGTAGGTGTATTCTGATAATCAGTGAATTTCAGAAATTTTTCCTATGTTTATTAGTGTTTTCCATTTTTCTTCTGTGAATTAGTTTTTCATTCGTTTACCTCAGTTTTCTTTTGGCTAGAGTTCTTTTATTCATATACATCCTTATTTGTTAAATATATTAATTTTTGTCAGCTACATACACAAGAAATACTTTTTCACTGCACAAAAAGCATTTTCTTAGTTTTCAGTCCTCCTGTGCCTCTCTGCCACATTTGACTCTCTTGATTATTTATTCAACTTTCGAAAGCCAAGGAAAGGAGTTTATTGACATTATATTTCCTAGTTGTGTGTCTTCTTCAAACTTCTTAATATTGCAGGCGTTTCCCTTTCTAGCAAACGCTTAATTGTGGATCACCCCTAAGGTCCCCTCCTCAATTCAATTAAACAAGCATTTACAAACATTTATGTGTGACTGAGTATTGGAATATTAAGACTCAGGCTACCCACAGCCTTTCAGAGAAGCAGACTTGTACTCCACTGCTAACATAATATTACAGGATCTGAGCCAGAGGTGTGAGTAGAGTACACAGGAGCACAGATGGGGAAGAGTTCATTTTGTTTAGTGGAGGATTAACAGAGACTTTCAAGATAGGAAAAGGAAGTTTCAAAATGATAGCTGTTGGCAGAAGCAAAGGAGAAAAAGTGAATCATGTTTGTGGTTTTATCTGCTGGAGTATGTGCATAGATTACTTTGGTGGATGGTGGTAGAAGGTGAAACTGGAAATAAAGTTAGGGTCAGGTTGTGATGTACCCTAGAAACTGAGCTGAGGAATTTGGACTTTATCCTGTAGATAGTAGTATTGAATCTTTTAAGAATGAGGAACTTTCAAAAGTTATATATAATTATATATGTGTATATACTTTTATAGTTTAACAATTTCCTGTGATCTACAACCATAACTTCAAAAATACAGGCTCAATACATATTTAAAGTGTATATATAATTATATGTATATAACTTCATATATACGCATTTTAAAGTATAGATACACATGCTTAAATATGTAATTTATAGTTTATGGTTTAGACTAGAGAAAGATTAAAGGCAGGAGGACCAGTAAGAGGCTGTTATCAAATGAGGTAAAAAGGATAATACCAGTGAAGTGTAAATGAGGGAATGTTCTTTAGGAGTATCTTCAGCTAGCATTTAGGGACTAAGGGGATAAAGGGAAAGTGAGAATGGAAAGGGTTAAAAATAGTCTTATTTCTCAGCCCAAATGCCCAAAAATCGATGACTGGATCAAGAAGATGTGGTATATATACACAATGGAATACTATTCCACAATCATAAAAGATGAATTCATGCCATTCACAGCAACTTGGATGGAGCTGAAAGGGATAATGCTCAGTGAAGTAAGTCAGAAGGAAAAAGAAACCATATCAGATGGTTTCATTTATAGGAGGAATGTAGGGGAACCAAATAAAGGATCAGGGAAAAAAATGATAATAAATTAGAAAACCAAATTAACAGGCAACTGTAAATCAGAGATATTCTGCAAGGGAGGGGGAAGGAGAAGGATCAAAACTGGGGAGGGAAGAGCATATGGGACTATGATAATGGTGCACCAGTGAATTGTGGTGGGAATTTTACAAGGACTATGCCTGAGAGGAGAAACTAAATATTGTACAAAAATGAACAATGATGTAAAATATATATAAGTAAATACATTTTTAAAAAATGGTCGTGTTTCTATGGCTCTCATCTGCAGGAAAAACATAGCAGGAACATTTTAAGTAAGGGATGGGAAGGAGAAAAGATGACTTTGGTTTCAAACAAGTCAAACTTGTATTACTGCTTGTATTACCTAGGGAACATCTCAGTGGACACATTGGTTGACTGTTGGAAATCTGAAGCTTAAAAGGAAAAAAAAGCTGGAGATGTGGATTTGGGAGTCATTAACATTAAGTAATACTCAAAGCTTTGGCTGAGTGTAGGAAATTGCCCTGGAGCAGATAAGGAGGACAGCTGAGGAAAATGAGGTTTTTGGGAGGCCTCAGATTGATTAGGTATATCAAGAAGATAAGAAGAGAGATAGGAGAGATTAATATGGCAGAAGGCAGGTCTAATGTCAACAGCCAGATAGAGACAGAAGGATAAGGACTGGATAGAGGCTGTTGGTAATTATTATTGACCCTTGAGAGGAATGGATAACTTTGACCTTTATATCTTTTTAAGAAAATGTTTTATATTTTTCAGTTTGTTTACAATAAATATTAAAAAGTCACATAATGTCTCTAGAAAAGGCTTTTAGTTAAGGTTCTAAATTATGATTTCCAAAAGTAACTTTTGTTCTTATTTTTAAAGTAGAAACTAATTTTAGGTAAAAGTTCTCTGTGTAAGAATTTCCTTTTCTTAAATAAGTTTATTCTTATTAAAAGGTAATTTTTTTCTTCTTTTACACATAGGAGAATAATTATTAAAGCAAATACACTGTGTTTACCTGTAAAGTTAGAAGATGATGTTTCACTTACAAATTTTTACATTGATGTAGTTTAACATATTTTCTTTTGTCATAAGCTCATAAGATGGGTTGTTGGAGGGGGGTGTTTTTTTTTTGTTTCATTTTCATTTTGAGCTACTGGAAATTTAGTTCCTTCAATTACAGGTTTTGTTGCCCAATTGCTGATTAAACAGGACCATAGTGTTTTGTAGTATTTGAAATGATGTTGGAAGACCCATCTTTCAAATTTAAGATCTGAGAATATAGCTTTAAGAACTTGGTATTTAGTTTTAGTTGTATAAGTAATATGTGGATATTTTTCTTTTTGGGAAAAAAAAGTGATTTATATTACAGATAATAAATGTAGATTTAAAACTATTGAATTAGACTGCAGATGATCTGCTAATTTTGACCACTGACAACCTCCATTCCCTTTCCCAGAAGTAATAACTTTTATCAGTATGGGCTTAATTTTTTGTATTAAGCATTTTTTTGTGTGTGAGGAATAGTTAGTACAAAAACTCAATTTGACACCTAGGAACCGTGCCACAAAAAGTTAGGAAATTGTAAAATTAAGTCTCTAAGATTCTTTTACTGTATGATATATTGTTTTAGTGCTTAAAAAGAAAAGCTTTCCAATAAAGATTCATACTATTAACATTTTTTAAAAAAATGGATTTTACCTCCTAATATGTATTTTCTAATTATTTTTAATTTTCAGTGAAATCCAGGCTCAAACTACTAAAATGATGGATATCTTAAAAGACGTTGTAAACTTTCTACTTTCCTTTCCCCTTGGTTCAGAGTGAAATCAGAGGATTTCTCCAGGATATTTAGAGACCTAAGCTCCAGTTATGACTCTGTTACTGTGTCACCTTAAACAAGCCACTTTACCTCCTTTGGCCAGGCTCATCTATAAAATAAAGCTAGGTTTAAGACAACATCTTTTCCAATTCTGAATTGTCATTTTTGCTACCATTTAACTTTCAAAAAGTCAAACCTACTGTTTAAAAATTGCCTAAGACTATACTTTGGTATCTGTTTGCATAGGAACTGCATCAGTAATCTATTGCTATATTATAAGCCATTCCTACTACTTAGTGGCTTCATTCAGCAACCATATTATTTGCTCAAGATTCTATGAGATGTCAGTTTGGTTCAAGCTCAACCTGATGGTTCTGTCAATCTCACCTGGGGTCTCTAATGTACAGTTATCTGAAAGGATAATCTAACTCATACTGCCTGGTAACTGGTACTGTTATCTCAGCCTTCCTTGCCAGGGTTCCAGGAGAGTAGGTTCTGCTGCAGAAGTGTTTATGAAGCCTCTGCTTAACATCACATTTGCTAGTATCTCACTGGCAAAAGCAAATGATGTGCTCAAATTCAATTCAGTGCTGGAAGGGACCTCACAATATCATAGACCAAGAAAACATGATTTATTGGAAACCATTAATATCCCAGTCTGGTTACCACAGAGATCAAAGTGTATCCAACTAAATCCCAGACTCTAATGTGTGAAAGTGTTACCATTGACTGAATTACTATTTTTGACACTCTGCCAGAATTTGTTCAGTTCTCTGGTTCCATTTCATCTTAGTCAGTCACACTTATCATTGCTTTTAGCTACTCTTTCAGTGATTTCTACTACTATCCAAGTGGGAACAGGACTAAAAGATAAAATTTCTAGGATATAGTAAGTCTAAAAATAGGACCCAGATACAACATAGTATTTACAAATGGCAAGAAAATGCTCCTTAGATGCAATGCTGGAAAACCCAGAATACTTTTTTATACTTATGGATCAGCAAAGTTGGTTTCTTTGCCCATGTTTCCTTCATTTATTTTTGTGTTTTCTTGTGTCACTTTAAGTAACCAATACAGCATATGGTGTGGGTATGTGTGTACACATTGGGTACTCTCTATGAGTTTGTCAGGATAGAAAGGAAGTGAAATGGTACCTTCACAAGGGTTGGGTAGCTTGTTCCTGGGTGTTTGTTTGTTTTTTTTTTTTCTTCAAGTTGGTGACTTCACAGCTAGTGAAATAATGAGTTAACTTTGTTTAAAATAGCAAATACTAAACTAAAATAACTTTTGGGACCTTTAGAGGCACAGAACAGATTTTTAAAATCATTAGAGCTGTAAGTTATTTTTAATACAGAGGAGATGTGGATTTTAAGTAAATCACTCAATCACAAAATTCTAAATAGTAGAATTGACACTAGACTATGGAGTTCATGTCTGTGTAGAAGGAACATGAACCTGGGTTTCAAAATCTGACTTTAACATTTTTCAGTGGACACGTTTTTAAATGTCTTTCAGCTTTCCTCATCTATAAGATCATGATTATATATCCTCTGCCCACAAAATTGTTTTAAAGAAAATATGTAAAAATGTAACCAGCTGTAGCTGGTTAGATGTTGGGTAAATGTTGGCATTTTTTTTTCCCCCCATTTTAGTGCTCTTTCTACTATATCAGGCTGGCTACCTTTTACAGCTTTTACCTGCCATCTAATCAGTGTAGCTAAGGAGAGCTCAGAACAACAAATAATGATGAGAATTTTTTGGGTCTATTTGTATTTCAGGAAATTGTCCTCCTCCATATTTCCTTCCAGTTTATCCCCCCACCTTTCTCTCTTTCATTTATTTAGTCTCTTCCTCCCACCCTTTCTCTCCTTCCCTCCTTACCCTCTCTATCCATTTTTATTTCCTAGGAATGATGACATTTCTTTTCCATTTATATAGCCTAATAAAGTGCTGAACATCTTGTAGGTATTCTAATACCTAATGACTTCAAATGTTTTTCTTTATTTTCCTTGGCTTTTTAAATATAAGTTTCTCTGGCTTCTTGGCATCTTAAGCTTTTCCTTGCTTCTTCGGGTTAGTCTCATTCAATTCAGAAACTGACATCTTAAAGGAACTTGATGAGAATAAAAGCTGGCAATAAAAGTATAGCTTTTTTGCAATTTAAAATGGATTACTTATGCAACTAGTCACAGAAGTGTGTCTCTTTCAGAAGACAAGAATCATTCAACTCTTTCAGAACAGTGAGTACTTTGGATATATGCTGATATGAAATAGGAGGAGAGAATACTTGCTTCTGGGATTTACTTATGAACTAAGAAAGGATTCTCTTTTGTTAAGGTCCTTCTGGCAAAGAAAATGTATTTCCAGTGATCTGAGTTGTGAATGATAAATAGAACAGGTAGATTACTACTGTAGTTTTTAGAATTTGGGTTAAATAGACTTTGGTTAGGGAAATCTGGAAATCAAATCATTTAAAACATTTTATGATTATTTGTTGAATGACTAAATGAATATCTCAAACAACAGCAACAAAAGCCCTACTTTTAAGTTGGGGGTTTGTATTAGTGATATTTATATAATTTATATATACACACACACATACAAGTGTGCACGCACTTTTAAATTTATAAACTATATATAAAACAAAAAAACCCGGAAGTAGTAGAATAAGGGTCATGACCAGGAGTCTACCAGTGAGTTTCTGGAGGGTGGGTAAACTCTCTTAAAATTATATGGTAGGTCATATTTTTTCATTTTTCTGGGGAGAGGGCACACAAGATACATAGATATTAAGATTCTTAAAGAGGGAGGAGAGTATTTATGAAAAAGTATAGTTTGATATCTGGAAGTGTCACCTATTCTACCCCTTTTTAGTCAGGAGAGCTTTGACTACTCAGCAATATTCCATTTCTTTGAAGAATGCCATTAAGATTTTTATTGGAATTGCACTGAATCTGTAAATTGCTTTAGATGGGGTTTCCTTTTTGATGATGTTGATTCTTCTAATCCATGAGCAGGGAATGTCTTTCCATTTCTTTGTGTCTTTTTGTTTCTTTTAACGATGCTTTATAATTTTCCTTGTATAAGTTGTTTTCCTGTCATTTAATTTTTTTTTTTGTATAGTTGTAAATGTGATGGTTTTCTTAATTTCCTCCTTTTCATGTTGATTGCATATAGGAAGGCAGCTGATTTTTGTATACTGATTTTGTAACCCGTCACTTTACTGAACTGATTTATTGTCCGTCGCCCCCCCCATGGATTATCAAGTGTTCTCTATTTTATCATATCATCTGCAAATAATGATAACTTCCTTCCCAATTGCACTCCTTTTATGTCTTTCTCTTGCCTAATTGTTCTAGCTGGGACTTCTAGTACTAAATTGACTAGTAATGGTGAGAGTGGACATCTTTGTCTTGTACTGTATCTTAGTGGAAAGGCTTTCAGTTTCTCATCATTAAGAATGTTAGTTGTGGGTTTATCATATGTGGCTTTTATTTCATTACAATATCTTCTTTTTATCCCAAGTTTTTCAAGAGCTTTCTTTATAAATGGACGTTGAACTTTGTCAGCATCTATTGATATAATCAAATGTCGTTTATCTTTTTGTTAATGTGGTGAATTATATTGATTGATTTTTGGATATTGAACCATCCTTGTGTTGTTGGAATAAATCCTACTTGGTCATGTTGCATAATCCTTTTAATGCATTGTTGGATTCTGTTTGCTAAGATTTTATTGAAAAAATTAATATCTGTGCCATTAGGAAGATTGGCCTGTCATTTTCTCTTTTGTGTTGTCTTTGGTTTTAGTATTAGTATGATGTTGGCCTCATAAAATGTATTTGGAAATATTCTTTCTCTCTCAATTTTTTGAAAGAGTTTGAACAGTTTAGGTATTAGTTCATCTTTGAATTTTTGTAGAACTCACTTATGAAACCATTTGGTCCTGGGCTTTTTTTTGGTGGGAGGGGAAGAGTTTTGATTACAGTTCCAGTATCAAGACTTGTAATTGGTTTCTTCAAGTTTTCCATTTCTTCCTTATTCAGCCTTGGGTGAGTATATAATTCTGATAATTTGTCCATCTCATCTGGATTATTGAACTTGTTTGCATATAAATGTTCACAGTGATACCTTTGTATCCTCTGGATTTCTGCTGTGTCAAAATGTTTTTCTCTTTCATTTATGATCCTATATATTTGAGTTTTCCCTCTCTTTTTCTTTGTGTACCTAGCCAGAGGTTTACCTGTTTCATTTTTTTCAAAGAACCTGATTTTGGTTTCATTGATCTTTTGAGCTGTCTTTGACTTCTGTTTCATTTATTTCTGCTTTAGTTTTTATTACTTCCACCTTTCTACTGGTTTTCGGGGTTTTATTTGTTGTTGTTCTTTTTCTAGTTCCTTGATATGAGAGATTAGATTGTTTATTTGAGTTGTTTCTTGATGTGGGCCTGTTTCCTCCTAATACTGCTTTTGCTGTGCCCCATATGTTCTGGAAAGTTGTGTCCTCATCATTTGTCTCAGGTAATTTTTTATTTTTTCTTTGATTTCCTCATTAACCCAGTGGTCTTTCAGCAGTATGTTTTTCAGTCTCTGTGTATTGGAGGATTTGCTTGCTTGCTTTTTTGTAGCTGACTTCTAGCTTGATACCTTTTTCGTCAAAGAAGGTACTTAGGCTGCTTTCAGTCTTTATGTACTTGTTAACCTATATCTTGTGACCCAGTATGTGGTCAGTCCTGGAGAATGATCCATGTGTACTTGAGAAAAATATGTACTCAGTATTTTTGTTTTGTTTTTTTTAGTACCCTATAAAGGTCTGTTAGGCTTATGTGGTCTGGATCATACTTTAGGACAGTTAAGTCGTTATTTTCTGTTTCCTTGATCACTCCACTGGTGAGGGTGAAGTGTTGAAGTCTTCTACCACCAATGTGTTTTCTGCATTGTCTGTTTTCAGATTTGATAGTAATTTTCTAATGTATTTTGGTGCTCCCTCATTTGGTGAGTATGTATTGATGAGTGCTTTGTCTTCCTATTGCTTTGTTGCCTTGATTATCCCTGTCTCTTGTTACCCATTTTTAGCTGGAAGTCTGAACCTGATGTAAGTATAGCTATCACTGTCTTTTGAGTGCCATTTGCTTGTAGAATTACTTTCTAATCCTTTACCTGCAGTCTTTGTTTATCTTTGGAACGTAGGTGTGTTTCCTGGAGGCAGTGGAAGGTTGGATTCTGTTTCCTAATCCAACATGATATTCTGTCTCTTTTTATTGGTATATTCAGTCCATTGACATTTAGAGTGATTATTGATATGTAGAAGTCTGTTACTGCCATTTGTTCCTATTTTTGTGGTTCTGTTGAATTCTTTGTTCAGTTCTTTGTGTTCTTTTCTCTCTTTGTTTTATATCCTATAGCCCCTTTTAAAATTTCTTCTGGGAGGTGGGGTGGTGTCTGGAGTTCAATGGTTATAAATTCCCAAAGATTTTGTTTGTCTGAGAATGGCCTTATTTCTCACTCATTAAATGCACATGGAAAAAAAAAGTCAAGGCAGTTCTCTGAAGAGTTTCCATCTAACTTTGCAGGATAAAGTAGTCTGCTGATATTTTTTGTCTTGGAATATTTTAAATAGGTCACTCTATTCATTTCTTGCCTATAGTGTTTCCTCAAGAAGTCTGCTGTTAGCCTGATCAGTGTTCCTTTATAGATTATCCATTTCTTGCGCCCTGTCAACTTCATTATTTTTTCTTTGTCCTGGACTCTTGGAAGCTTTATTACTATGTGTCTTGCTATAGATTTCCTTTTATCTAGGTAGTTTGGTATCCTCTTAGCTTCCTGTATTTCTGTGTACATTTTCTTCAAGTTTGAAAAATGTTCCTCAATTATTTCCTTAGTTTTTTAGCTCCCTTCTCTCTTCTTCTGGGATTGCTATGATTATTTTATTTCCTTTCTTCATGATCTCAAATAATTCTTAAAGTGTTCTTCATTCTTTTTCCTTTGTATCTCTTTCTGTCTTGGTTCTTTTCATACTTGATTTTTTAAAGCTTTTGATTCATTCTCCAGACTCTTTTACATCCTCCATTTATCTTACAGTTCTGTTATTTTCTTGAAGTTTCAATCTCAATCTTCTGTTCACTGAATGTGTTTCTCATAGCATTCTTTAACTGTTCTGAGTTTTCTCATGTATCTGTTTTTCTGAATTTTCTTTGTATTTTTCTGATTCTTTGATTTTTCTTAATTATCGCTATTTTTAAATTCTTTATCTGATAGGCAGAAAAGCTGTTCTATGTCTGTGTTTTGGGATTCTGAATTTTAGTTTTCTTTCTATGGGTATTCCCATAGAGGAATTCCCTGAGGAATTGATGGACCATTTCTATTTTTCTTCTCCTCATTTGTTTGCTTTTGGGTTTTCTCTGCTCTAGATGGGGCTTCTGTTGAACTAGAGTCTCCCTTTCTCACTACTCAGGGTGTTCACCAGATGGTGGATGAAATAGTTGGGCCCTTCCCCAGATAAGTCCTGGCATGCGGCAATTTGACAAGGCTTCTCCATTTTATAAATTTAAATTTTATGTGTTTTAAGCTTTACATGTTAATAGATACAGTTTTAATAGTTGTCATTTGGGTTGTATTTTAATATAGCTGCTGTTGTCATGAAAATGTATGTCTGTGTGTATTTTAATGTTTCCTTAATATTATACATATGTAGATAGTCCTTGTAGTTTGAGTTTTAAGTAATAAATAGGAAGATAATTTTAGCAAAAACTTTAATATGGTTAAGTTTTTAAAATAAGGCTTTATTGAAGTGCAGTGTACATACCCTTTAAAGAGCACTTTGCAGTGATATATTACAAAGTTGTGAACCATCACCGTTGTGTAAATCCATTTAAAATTTTAAAGATAGCTTTGTTTTTCATGTCTGCCTTTCCTTTACATTTGCTATACAAAAAGGACTTATCTTGACAGAAAACTTTCTTTACTGTTTTCTTAAAGTTTTCAAATGTTGAACTAAAAGATTTAGGTTGCTTATAAATAAAAGGATATAAAGTGTAATTAGAACACTTAATGAGAATTCTTGTTTGATAAACTAAAGCTATTTTTTCGATAGGTATTCTTTGTTGAAGCTTTTGTGTAAAATGTTGGATTAAATTGTCAGTCATATGCAAAACTGTGTCTACTTCTTAAAACTTGAATTGAGGAAGGAAATGCTTTGTACCAACATGGCAAATACTTCATTATAATAAGAACATTTTTGTTTCTTCCTCTCTGGCTACTTTGTTCATTGTACTGTATCTTTTTCTGAGAGATGGAAACTTTAGAGAACTGCCTTGATTTTTTTTTTCCATGTGCATTGAAGCAACATAGCATTTGCAATGTTTTGATAAAAACAAAACTGAAATAAAATAGTTGTTTTTAATATTCCATAATTTTCAGATCAGTTTTTAATATTATTAGTGATACTTGCTATATTACCTTTCTCTTAACTGGAACCCATGAACTCTTTAAATGCAGATACCTACTCAGAACATATGGTTTATTCATGGTTTTAAGGAATTGTAAGAGTTAGTTTTGCATTATCATTGTACTTGCTTTTGACATTGAATATACTTTGAATGAAAATGTGAATCCAGATAAGTATTTAAAAATGCAATTCCTTTTAAACTGAGTTTTGTCTAATCTCTTGATTCAGAATCACCTAGAGAAGATTCTGCCAAGGCATAAGATGAAATGAGTCTCTTTGTCATTTTCCAGGATATAGAAAAATGGTTGTAAATGCAGATTTTTAAATGCCAGCAGCAGCTACAAATTATTTTAAAATATTTTCTAAAAGTATAATATATAACAATGCTATGACTTTACAAATCTGTTTCCTCATATTGTTTTATTTATTTCCTGTAGGAAAAGTAGCCATTAAAAAAGAAGACTTGTGTAACCACAGTGGCAAAGAGACTTGGTTTTCACTACAGCCTGTTGATTGCAATTCAGAGGTTCAGGTAAATATTAAGTTTTAAGTAATGTTAGCAATTGTCACACACAAACTGGGTGAAAGCAAAATAACTATACTGATTCAGATAGCTGGAGCTTATGATATCTTATTTAAAATTTTGACATTAAATATGATAGAACTTTGGTTAATGCACAGCTGGAACAAAGTGTCTTTGCTACATAAATTTAAGAATAATGTACGTGTGTGTGCACACATATATGAGCTTGGGACGTTATATTTACTAGAAAGCACATTTTTTCCATTTTTGCTTGAATCATAGTAGCAAATTATCCTTGTTTTTTTTAGGTGAGGACAGGGTTTTAAGGGAAAAAATATGTTTTATTAACTCTTATTTTGGAGAAGAGTCCGTAGAATCCTGTGATTTCATCTGTTCTGATCAGGATACTCAGTTTACTCTCTAATAAACTAGACTTGGGAAAATGTTATTCATTCAAACCATGCCTGAACCCACCACTGCATAGCCTTCATTCATGTTGTTCACCTTTTTATTTAAAGGGTATCGTTACTCTTTAAAACACTCTTTCCACTTGCCAAAATAACAGGTCTTACAGATTCTGTGTGTGACTGAAGATGTATATTTAACCATGTAGCTTAAGTTTCTATTTGTTTCTGAAAAGCCTGAGTTGCTCTTAGAAATTATTATTTCTATCTAAAGGGAATCTTCTTTTTGTAACCTTTTTTTATTTATAAAATGGGATAAGGATTGTCAAATGATTTTTGGAGGGCACAACTGCAAGTAGAATTCTTCCTCTATACATGAAGTTGTAATATGCCACTGTGACTCAAACAGAACTTCAGACAAGAAAAAAGTGCACACACACCCACAAATATTTGTAAAACCAGTGCCTGTGACTATTTCCTCATAACCTTTCAAGCATTCTCTTTGATAAATTCTCCAAGGTCCATTTTTAAAAAAATTTTTTTAGTTTATGTCACTTTTAATAGCAAATATGCACTAGACATGTTTAATAATTATGCAAAAAGTATTAAGGGTTAAACATTAGGATAATTCAGTAAACATTTATCGTGCACTTCATGTGTGCCAGGCACCAAGCTGGTTTTTGGGAAGTCAAAAGTGAATAAAATGAGGTCATTGCTTTGAAGAATAGATAAGCAGTGCTTATCTATTGATAAGCAAAGTAAGGCCCATTTTAATGTACAAAATTTTTCCTGTTTTACTCATTCTAACTCATTTTATATGTTCTTTTCTTTCCATTTGGTGATAACTGTTACTCAGAACCCAGTTATACAGTGTGGTAAATGATCTGATCAGAAGCATTTTGATGAAGTAGAAAGAGTTTCAAACTACAAGTTAGAAAATATAGATCATAATTTTCATATATTATTTTACTGACTTTGAATTTGATTACTACAAAATGGGAATAAAAGTTGCTTTGTTTGCCTCAAAGTGTAAGAATTTTGTGAAATACTTTTAAGGGTACTTTGAAAGCTAAAATGCTGTACAAGTGTAAAATACTGCCTGTTAGGCAACCATTCCTCTAATAGGCCTTCACTAAAAGGAAGATATGAAAATTTTAAAGTACTAGGTTTTCTAGTTTAAACAAAAAGCAAGTTAAGAATAGACTTTGAGAATTCGGCCTAAAATGAAATTTGAGGATTTTTTTAAAATGTAGTTTATTAAAATCCTTTCTTTTCTATGGTCAATGTAAATTTGTTAAAGGATTTAAGGGTCCAGCTCTCAAATAGTAAAAAAATCTATATAGACTATTTTTAATGTAATTCTTAGAAATGGCAGTAGATATTAGTATTGGGTGACACACTTTTATTTGATGGTAATTTTAAACATCTCTAAACATGAACATTCTGGAAATAGGATTTACTTATTTGGTATGTCAGCTTTTTTTTTTTTTTTTGGTATGATTTTATTTCTATGATCATGAATTACTGACCTTTATAGATGTTTTGTATTAAGTGATCTTAATTAGTAAGTTCTACTCACTAGAGTACTTTAGGGGATAGGAGAGATGTACACCATTTTTCAGGTTAATATGGTACCATTGAGAATATTGTTTGACCCCAGAATTGATCTGGGAATATTAAATTAATTTTTTAAGTCTAAGAAAGATGGAAAAGCAGCTCATGATTAAATAAGACACAAATCTTATTTTGTTAATAAATTTATTCGCTTGCATCAATTTTATAAAAATATGATCAGTTGATGGAGCCATAGAATAAAGCTGTGAAACAGACTGAATTACTTTCAGTAATTCCAACAGTATATACCAAACACAATACAAAGTGCTTAATGTACACGATCTCATTTAGTCCTCAGAACAGCATTAGGAAATATATAGCATTACCTCCATTTTACAAATGAGGAAAATGAACTCATAGACGTTAATGATGTCTCCAAAGTAACAGAACTACTTAGTGATGGAATCACGATGCCAGTAGAGATCTGGTCTGATTCTAAAGCTCCTAACTGCAGTGCTTTACTGCATTTCACTTTTCTGTACTGATGGTCCTAAATAGGAATAGGCTTCAAAGGAGATTATTAGGAGAATCACTTAGGTAACATTTCAATATAAGGGACAGCAGTCTATTCAAATTACCTCAAATAAATAGGGAGGGAGCATTAGAAAGTTCCTAAGCAATATCTTGGAGTATTTAATACCAGGAAGTTTGGTATAGCCAGTGTGAATAAGTCAGGCATTTGTGGATAAGTTTCATCTCTAGTGGAGGCTAGGTTCTTATAATCAAAATTATATTTGAAAAAACTTCAATTTCTCATTAAGTACTTTAAAATATTGGGTGTGTTATTTGTTTTTAGTTGGCCTCTGTATTAAATAATTGACTTGCATTTGAGGTCTTGTGAACAGAAAATATCTATTGTATCTTTTAAGTACAGTCTTCCACTCTGCAAAAATATTTAGATACCACTAGAGAATTGTAGGAGCTGAGTCTCACAGATTAATTTATCTTTCCCTGTCATTTTAAAAACTATTCACTTTGTAAAATGAAAGGGAAAGAATAAAATACTATTTAACAATGAGAGCCTAATCTTTTTTTAATATTTTTTCTCCATTTCTTCTCATTATCCTTTAACTCAATCATTTTTTAATTATAACATTTTCTTTAAACCCATTCTAAGGTTCTCTGCAATCTTCATACATTTGTTTTCATCTTTTCCTTTTTTATTGGACATAGTAGCATTGAACTAATTAACCATTCTCTCTTTCTTGAAATACATTCTGGTTTTTATTGAGCATTCTTTTTGTATGTCTTATGAGACTAGGTATCTCTTTTTCTTGCTTCTCTCTGTAAATCCACTGTGATCTCTTATTGATAGCTTAAAAAAATGTCATGTTGGCCTTTGCTTTTATACATGACAGATTGTCCCTCTCACTCTTAAGATCTAAGTCAGTCTCTGCCTCAAATTAGATAATTTGTCCAAACTTGGATCATTATGTCCACTGTATACTAATTTGATATGATTGTGAATACAGTCACTGTAGAGTGGCTAGCTCATTTCTAGGCTTTGGGAAGGCATGTTCCTGAACTTTTATTGTCTCAGGAACTGCATCTGTGAAATGAAAACTTAGCTGTATGGGATATCTCTTCATTCCTGAAGTTCTAGGGAAATAACATGCAGAATATAATTAAACCCTCAAATTGAAAGATTCTAATAGTAAAATGGATCTTACACTGAAGGAGTCAAAAAATTGCTAAGAACTCTAACTTCTTACCTTGAATGATTTCCCAGATCCTTAATTTGTCTTAAGTCACATTTACTGTTTTTAGTTTTCAAATGTCAGGATATTATTAGTAATGTTTCATTAATTCTTGAAATACTTGATTTTTTACTACTTTTTCTTATTTTTGACTGTTTTGTAGGTTTTCATCCTGGGTTGAACCATTCTCAGCTCACTCTAATCTCCTTTAGATCCCATCATGAGTTGGAAGGAAACAACTCTTTTTTATGTTACCCATTACACTGTTTCATTAAGTCAAATGGATATTTTTCAGTCCCCATTATCTTTTAGTAGCTTTTGGTACCGTAATCCACCCCTAGTTTCGGGTTCTCATTATTACCCTACTTCACTTGCTGTTCTTTCTTCTTATTCTTTGCCAAGTAAGTGAAATTAATATGACCGCCACTAGGGGGCCTCCCTGGTGGTGCAGCGGATTGAATGCCACACTGTGAAGCATTGGCAACACAGCAGCCCTGGCCAGGGAGGGGACCCACATGGCGCAGCATGACCCACTCTCTTGCCTCGCCCGCTGCTCCCCTGTAGTGTATTAAGGTCGATCTGCCTGTTCTGCTCCCCACTCTGTCTCTAGTGAATTCTCTTACCTCCTGAGCCTCTGGCCTGTACCCCAGCTCTTGTGTGCATAAATGAGTAAAAAAAAAAGTTAAAAAAATATATGACTGACACCAGCACGGTGTCTCTTTCTATAATCCTCTTTTAGTGGCCATGCTGTTAGCTATTTTATCTTGGAAATCAATACAAACTATGTATTTTTTTCCATTATTTATTAGGTGCTATGATAAAGAGCATGCCTTTTTTTTTTTTTTTAAGACTGTTCAAGCCAAATCTCCTTAGAAGTTGGTGTTCTCTGTAATTAAGGGTGTTTGTCTCACACAACTTGTACAAGCAGTAAATCCAGATGTACTGTCAGTCACATCCTTTTGATGTAATTACTTAGCTAATAAGTCTTTACCGACAAGCTTATCTTGAATTTCTGGGTCAAGTTCAAGTTATTGATTGTTTCATAGGTTTTTTTGGGATTCTTGGTGGTATGGCCTCTGACATATTTATTTAAACAAGCACTGAAAAAACAACAGTGGTTATGTTACAGGGCAACCCTGATAGAAAATGGGTTTGCTTGACTGGGTTTTTATTCGCACGCTTGAAAGGCATTTAAAATAAGCCCCAACTGCAGGCACATACAACAAAGATTAATAAAGGGTTTTATTTACAAAAGAAGAGGAAATAAAGTAATAAATAACATAAGGAGAAGAGAGGGATACAAGATTTGTAAATGGTTTACCAGTTCCTCTGAGTTGGAACTCAACAGCTCGCTGCGAGCTGGTTTTGAACCAAGAGACTCCCCAAGGCCCACAAATCTGGTTTTGTACCAAGCCTGGCTGCTTAACTTTACCGTCAGGTCCCAGTGATCCACTCTTTGATGATGACCTTAGGATTTGTAGGTCTTGTTTTGGAGTGGGGGATGGAGTCCATAAACTTATTTGTGTAATTCATTTAGGACAACCGTAACAGTTACAGCTAATGAGACATACATAGTTTTTTTATTAGAAAATTTTTGTTTTCACTTTATTGAGTTAACATTCTTTTACATCACTGTATGATTTAAGTGAATAGGCTCATACCTCAGATATATGTTTCTATTCCACCCACGCCATCAAGGCACCCATACTCCTTCCCCCTAGACCACTGGACCCATATCCTTAGTTTGTAACTACTCTCAACCCTTCCTCCCTACTAGCCTCAATTCTGTAGTCATATTTCTAGTGTTTGTTTTAGATTCATTTTGTCAATTCATTTTCCTCCCCTCTGTATTCCACATGAGTGAAATCAATTGTATTTCTCCTTCATTTAGCATAATCCCCTCCAGTTCCATCCATGTTGTCACAAATTGTAAAGGGTTCATTTTTTTAAAAATATAGCTGAGTGGTAGTCCACTGTCTATATATACCATATCTTTTTAATTCACTGCTGTCTTAGTAGACATTTAGGTTGTTTTCATGACTTAGCTATTGACTTAGTCTACATTCCCACCAAGAGTGTACAAAGGTTCCTTTTCTCTACACTTTCCAATATTTGTTTGTTTCTGGTTTTGTTTTGTGTTTTTTGTTTTTTTTTTTTTTGTGATACGGGCCATTCATTGTGGTTTTGATTTGCATTCCCCTGATGATAAACAATGTTGAACATTTTTTAGTGTGTTTGGAGAAAGTGTCTTTTTAACTCTTCTACCCATTTTTTTTATTGGATTCTTTTTGTTTTCTTTTTGCTATTATGAATTCTCTGTAAATCTTAAATATTTAAATATTTACCCTTGTCTGATGTATAATATATGAATACGTTCTCCCATTCATTAGTGTGTCTTTTGTTTTAATGATAGTTTTGTTCACTGTACAGAAACTTTTTGGCTTGACTTAGTCCCATTCATTTATTTTTGCTTTTGTTTTCCTTGCTGTTGGAATCAAGTCTTCAAAGATATCCCTAAAGCCAATGTTGTAGAATGTTTTGCTTATGTTTTCTTCTATATATTTTATGCTTTTCAGTCTCTGATTTGCAGCTGTTTATTTTTGTTTTGTTTTGTTGAAGGTTTTTTGTTGTTGTTGATGTTATTTTTCCTTGATCCCCTATATTCCTCCTATAAGTGAGACCATGTGGTATTTTTCTTTTTTCTTCTGACTTATTTTGCTGAGCATAGTCCCTTCAAGCTCCATCCATGTTGCTGTGAATGGCACTAGTTTATCTTTTTTTGATTGCTGAATAATATTCCATTGTGTATCGATACCACATCTTTTTGATCCAGTCATCTGTTTTGGGGCATTTGAGTTGATTCCAAATAATGCTGCAGTAAACATAGGGGTGCATGTGTTCTTTTAAACTAATGTTTTTGTGTCCTTTGGGTAGATTGCTAGGAGTGGGAGCTGACTCATATGGTAACTCCATTTTTAGTGACTCATTTTAAAACTCCATTTTACTCATATGGTAACTACATTTTTAGTGACTCATTTTAAAATTCCATTTTACTCATATGGTAACTACATTTTTATGTAACCTCCATACAGCTTTCTATAAAGGTTGGACCAGTTTGCATTCCCACCAGCAGTGTAGGAGAGTTCCTTTTTCATCACAGCCTTGCCAACATTTGTAGTTGCTGGTTTTTTTTTTTTTTTTTTTTTAATATGTTCCATTCTCACTGGTGTAAGGTGGTATCTCATAGTGGTTTTGATTTGCATTTCCCTGATTATGAGGGATGTTGAACATTTTTTTGTATGCCTGTTGGCCATTTGCATTTCCTCTTTGAAGAGGAAATGCCCATTTTTTGACTGGATTGTTTACTTTCTTTTTGTTGAGTCGTGTGAGTTCTTTATAGATCTTTGTGATCAGTTCTTTATCAGTTGTATGGAGTGCAAAATTTTTTCCCAGTCAGCAGGATGTCTCTTGCTGCACAGAAGCTCTTTAATTTGATGTAGTCTCAGTTGTTTACCTTTTAAAATGATCAGGTTTTTCTATTATGATTTTGTCATAGTAACTGAAATAAAGTTAGCATATAAAATAATAAATCTTTAGACAATACCAGAGTAATATGTTCCTAAATATGCCTCCTACAATTAATGTGAAGTAGTTGCATATGTCAGCTTCACATAATCAAATTGTGGAATGTGTACAGAATGATACCTTGTGAGAATTTGGTTTAATTTTAAAACATATAATACAGTGTCAGATATCTAATCTACATTTTCTGAAATGTGTAAAAGATCTATTCTTTTTGTCTTCTTGTAAGAAATTGAATCCTTAGAAAGTAGTTGTGGAAGAAGTTCCATCACATGTTTATCATTAAACAGTTACTTCTTTGAGCGTTATTGTTACTTTTCTTAAGGTATCTTTGTTTTTTTATGTTGCTTTTTAGAATTTTCTGTCTTCTGTTTTTAGCTGTTATACTGCGCTTTGCCTATGTGTGGTGTGGTTTTCTTTTTTATTCTGGTTGAGTATTCAACCAGCTTTTCTAAATCTACCACTGCTTTTCACCAGTTTGGAAAATTCCAGGCATTTATCTCTTCTTTTATTCTTTGCTTTTCTTTCTTTCTCCTCTCTTCTGGGACTTTAATTATGTGAATAGACCTTTTTACTGTCTCTTTCTCTCTGGTACTTCATTGTGGATATTTCCTACTGACTAATCTAGCTCCCACTTCACTAATTCTCATTTCAACTGTAGTCAGTCTGCTGTTAAACACATCATTTTTTTGTTGTTGTTATTCTAAATTTTTCATTTGATTCTTCTTTTGTTTTCCAATTATTTGCTGGGCTTTTGTTTTCTATCTCAAATAATTTATCTAAGTAGCTGTTTGAATTTCTGTCAGTTAATTCCAACATCCACTTACCCTATAAATCCTTGCTTTTGTCAACTTTGTATGTGTTTGATCTTCTGTCATGCTTCATTTTTTGATGTAATGGTGAACATTGAAATAAGAAATATTTCAGAAATTGAATATCTGGATATTTTTTCCTTCCTCCAGAGATGATTTATTTTTGCTTTTGGCATGTGGTTAGGCTAGAGGCTGACATCTTAATCCATGTAGGAATCTGACTGATTCCAGGCTAGGTTTCCGTCTTTATTGTAAAGGCTATTCTATGAAGTTTACTCCTCAGATATAATCCTTCATATGTTACAACAGAGCCTAAGTTTTACCAGGGCCACTATTCTTTTGAGCCCTAGGCTCCAGTTTTTATCTGCCTACTGTGGAAAGTTTTGATTAAGCTTCTCAGTCTCTCAGACCAGTGCTGAAGTTAGGCAGTTCTTTTCAACGAACTTCTCCAGATGCCCTACCAACAAATTCTAGTTACATCTTATTGGCCAGACTGTAGTATATGGCTATCTTTAGGTACCTATTCCTTGCTGCAAAGAAGACTGGAAAATGTTTTGCTGAGCTCTTAATTAACTGCCCTCTCCAAAAACAAAAGCAAATCAATAAACTTGTTTTGTAATGATTCAAATATATAAAGTGATGACAGACATAAGTAAAACTGAAATTTTGTGTGGATAATCAGTAATACTAAATAATTTTTTCTAAAATAGTTGCAGATATGTGTTTCTCAAATTGAAAAGCAGTTTCAAATAATTTTCGAATGTTTGTTCATTCTTCTTTACTAAAAGCAATACACACAGTAGTAGAAACTTTAAAAATATAGACGAGCAAGAAGAAAAACTGAAATCCTACCAAACAAAGGTAACTTCGTGTTTGGTAGACACACACACATATATTTTATTTTCACAAATTAACATTATCTTGCAAACCTTATTTTGTACCTTGTTTCTTTTACTAAGTGTCATGTACATATTTCCATGTTATATAATGAGATAGTGTTTTGCAGTTTAGAAACTATAGTTTCCTTAATTTAACTCATAATGTGTTTTCATTTTAGTGTTTCACTCTAATAGTAGGTGTCTTGTGATTACCTGCTCTGGCCCCACTCTTTTCTTTACCAGTTAATACACAATTATGTTATTGTTGACTAATAGTAAAGGAATGTTCTGTTAAACAGTCAGTGGGAGTAATGAACATATTAGATAGGCTCTGACTCAATAATAATGATTCCTGGTAGAATTTCATTAAGTATCTTTTTATTTCTAGGTTTGACTTGATACAGTACTATGATTTTAATTGAGGGTCAAATCTTAGAAAATTTTTTCTTTTTTAATGTTTTTATTGTTTTAAAATAGAGTAGATCCTAGATGTTTCCTGAGAGACAATTGAAAGTGCCTTGTTAGTGTACAATTCTACCATAAAATGCATTTGTTAAAATATTAAAACTACTTTGATGTAGTTAGCTAGGTTCAGTTACAAGACAAGGGAAATAACATGTGCTGACATAACAAACATCATTAAAAATTTTAGTTCAGTAAGTCAATCGACCATATGTCATGAATCTTCAAAGGCACTCTTGAATAATGGGGTCTGTGAGTATTAAATACAGGACTAACAAAAGACCATGTTATAGATTATACGTTTATAAGTATTTGTGCCTAGGTTTTTAGTGGAAGAGGTGCTTAATTTAGTTCCTGTTCCACCTACCTGCTAATTTTACTCCACTGGAGGGGATTATGCTTAGCGAAGCAAGTCAGAAGGCAAAAGAAAAATACCAGATGGTTCCTCCCTTAGGAGGAACATAAGGGAACCAAATGAGGATCAAGTAAAGGAATAAGAACAATAATAATAATAACAATAACAGCAATAAAGACACAGAAACCAAAAATGCAGCCTCTATTTCTTTAGAGCTTAGCTTTCTTGTGCAGATATTTGTATTGAGACCCATCAATGTTTATTGCTCACCATTAACTATCCAGCTAACCCCAAACATTATAGTTACTGAAACTCAGGTTCATTTCTGTGTAACAAATTAACAATAAAATAGTAAGGCAGATTCAAGGTTTAGATATTTGTGAAAGAGTATCTGAAAGAGTTCCTCCAAAAAGGAACATTGACTAGGTAATGAACTTTACTACCTCTGATGAAATTATTTATGTCATCAGCCCCTAGACATCACACCCCTGAAATCTCCACTAGGCACCGTGGGAATTTGTCTTGTCAGTTGGGTGGAGGTAATGCAGCACTCTTTCTTAACCAGTTCAGAATTGCTCATAACCAGTTTAGAGTCCTTTGTCACCAGTGGCAGGGTAAAAACATCAAACTCTAAATTACATTGTTACTGCTTCTTTGTTTCTTGAGAAGTTAATAATTTGCTTTAATATGCTACCACCAAAAATTTTTAATCTCCTTATTGGTGGCTGTTTAATGAAGTGCTCCTTTATTTTCAGTATCACATTTTTTTTTCATCGATTCTCTTGTTTATTGTCTCCTCAGCTACATTGTGTTTTATAAGCAATGATGGTATCTTATACATTTGTAGAGTTTTGTCCACTCCCACAGTACCTTCTCAAACATAGTAAATATCCAGTAAAAATTAGCTTTAAGCACTTAGTTTTGGCTTAATTTAGAAATGTATGATTTCTCTGTTTTTTAATGATATTACCTCTGTCCTCATTGATGGTTTGTCTTTTCTGAAAAAAGCATTCTACATTGTATAATTTGCTTTTACTTCAGATTTCCTAAAACATGTGTTTTACCTTTTTAATGTGATAATTGAGACACACAAATATTTTATTGAAGTGGGTATAAAATCCTTAGATTTGAATACCATATTTGATATATGCATTTGACCACTACTTACAGATTTTGCATTTATATTATTTATTACTACTCATTTAGCAGATAATAAATGTTAAATTTAACAAGTAATTAGTGTTAGTGTGTACAAAGCCATGTACTATGAAACATTGATGTTTAGCTATTGGGTAATTAAATATTTTGGGTACCATTTGAAAAAGTGCATACCATTAATTGTCAGTAAAATAAACAACTGTTCACAATTTTTGTCTTTATAGGGTAAAGTTCACCTTGAATTAAAACTGAATGAACTAATAACAGAGAATGGAACCGTGTGCCAGCAGCTTGTTGTACAGTAAGCATTCTCTTTACTAAAATCAACTAAAAATAATTCTCTACTTTGTGTTCTTTGACTTTTATACCAACTTACTATTTTGTTATTTCAAAAATGAAATATGCTATGCCATTCTTTTTTTAAATTGATTTCCAGTTTATTTTCTTATATGTAATCTCAGGAGGTAGTTTCCTCCTCTACTCCCTTCGCAGTCAGAGACTGTGTTTTCATTCATTCTGCCAAACTCACTTTTGTTTAGTGAATTTATACTTTACTTTTAATGTGATTATTAATATTTTGATATAGCTTAAATCTGCTGTTTTATTTTTTTGTCTTCTATTTTTCCCTTCATTTTCTGTTTTCTTTTTCCTGTTGATTACCTGAACATTTTTTAGAATTCTATTTTGTCTATACTGTTTTTCTACCTACAGTTTATCACTGTGTAATTTTTTTAGTGCTTGCTTTAGATTTACACTGTACATGAATGACTTACCTTAGTCTACTAGTATTGACATTTTACCAATTGGAATAAAATCCCTTTACTCTCCATATCCCTCCATTTGTCTTATAATTATCTCACATAATTTGAGAATCACCTCAGTATTACAATTTTTGCTTTGGCTATCTAACACAATTTAGAAAAGATGAAAAGAAGCCTAAGTGTATTGTGTCTACCCATAATTTTTCTCTTTCTTTCTTTGTTTTTTCCTTTTTGTTAACTATTCCTTCTTTTACCACTGTTTTTATGTTGCTATCTTTTGAGGGTGGGTCTGCTGGTGATATTCTTTTTGTTTTCCTTCATCTGAGAATTTATTGATTACTTCATTCTGAAGGATATTTTCACTGAATGTAGAATTCTGGATTGACTGCCTTTTTTTTCAGCCATGAGAAATGTTCCTTTTGATTTACCTGTGGTTTTTCATGAGAAAACTGCTGTCACTCAAATTGTCTTTCCCAAAAACTTCCTCATCCCTCCTGAAGAGATCAAAGAAGAGGCAGTAGAGCCAGGCTGGACTCCATAAAAAGCTGTATACCAGAAAGAAGAACTTTACAAAGGCAGATCATTCGTAAATCTTTTGGAAAGGCAAACCAACAGTGTATATACTTTCCCAACCCTGCAGGAGCTGTGGCTAAAGCAAGGCAGAGCAGCAATGGCCACTCGTAGGGAGCCATAGTATGAAGTGGGCACACATGTGCCCACTACACACAAAGTGCTGCCTGTAAGCCAAGTGCAAATTATTCCCAGAATGTGAGCCTAGACATCCAGATACTGCCTTTCCCATTCAGAGGCCCACAATCCCTGGAAGAAAGGAGCAACAGAAAAGGAGGTGAAGACAACCTTAAGCACAGAATGAGGCTTACTGTGGAACAGAAATAACAGGTAGAGGTGACTTTCACTCCTCAAACAAAGATTGAATATTAAGACCCTAGACACCTTCCTCTGCCTCATATCAAAGTGAACTAAGAAGAGGACAAAGATAAATTCGCAGTGACCCAATCCCTCCCCACACACAGACACACAAATAGCAATAAATAAGGTAATATACTTGCCTAGCAAACAGGGTACTTAACAAAATGAAAAGGACATAAGCCCCAGGACAAGTATAAAGGAGACAGAATAGAGAAACTATCTGAAAATGACTTCAAAACAGTATGAAAAATGTTTAATGAGATACAGAAAAGCCATTCAAGACTCAAGATCTCAGAAAGGAGACCCAGGAACAAAGATAGTACTTCCTAAAGAAATTGAATATATGAAAAGATCATAAGAGACTCTGAATGAAATGTATATACTTAGTGCTTTAAATAGCATCAAAACGGCAGAAGAATTTCAGCTGTAGAAGACTCAAACAAATTACTTGTTTAAAAGAAGAGCAATCTCAAGAGAAAGGAAAAATGAGGAGCCTGCAAGAATATTGGATTCACTTAGAAGAGGAAACTTCCCCAGAAGGCGAAGGAAAGGAAATAGGACTAGAAAACCTATTTTAGAATGTAATAAATGAGAACTTTCCAAACCTACAGAATGAATTAAATATGGAAGTCCAGCAAGCAGAAAGAATACCTAAATTCTTAAATGAAAAAGACAAACCATTGTTAAAAACATCAAGAATCAAAGATAAAGAAAAAATTTTACAAGAAGCAAGGGAAAAAGATAATTTATAAGGGCTTCAAATTGGGATTTCCCAGGATTTCAGTCCAGATGAACTCTAAGCAAGGAGAGAGTGGAAGATAATATTCTCAGTCCTGAACTGTTAGCTAAGAATTCTCTGTCCTGGGCCTCCCTGGTGGCGCAGTGGGTTAAGCAACGCACTATGAAGCAAACCGCAACCACTGCAGCACGAGTTCGATCCCTGCTGCTGGCCAGGGAGGG
>JAGFMF010011830.1:20741845-20752764 GCA_019455555.1 Galemys pyrenaicus | reverse complement strand
TCTGCTCCCTGCTCTGTCTGTGGTGAATCCTCTCACCCCCCACACCTCTGGCCTGTACCCCAGTGCTTGTATGCATAAATAAATCTTTAAAAAAAAAAAGAATTCTCTGTCCTGCAAAATTATTAAATATAAAGGGTTAATAAAGTTTTTCTCAGAGAAACAGAAACTAATGGACTTGACTACCACTAGACCTATTTTCTAATAATACTAAAGGAATTTTTCCATAAGAAAAGAAAACCTGAAGCACAAACACCTTCGTAAAATGACAAGAACAATGTAACAAGAGCCAGAACAAATGCTTCAACATCAGCAAATACTAAGGGGGAGGCAGAAATGACTGGCACCAGTATAGTTAAAGTCAGAGAACAAACACCAGCTTATAGAAGACCCAAAACAGAGAAATTAAAGTAAAACCCCATTGTAACCACTAACCAAAAATCCAGAATAGATATCCACAGATGAAGAAGCAAAGAAATTGATGGAAATACTAAGAAAAGCCATCCAGCAGAAAAATATAATGACTGAAAATCAACAGTTCACATCAATAATCATCCTAAATATATATTATCTGAATTCACCAAAAGAAAGAGACAGGCCAATAGTGTGGGTGACAGAATTCTACCCATCAATATTTTGTTTACCAGAGACCCATTTAAAATTAAAAGGTAAAAACAAAGTAACATTCTGGAATAAAGTCATACATATTAATAAAGTCACTCAGAGAATGAACCAGGAATTACTATTCTTATATTTAGTAAGCTAAATTTTCAACTAAAAAGGTATTTAGACAGACAGATAGTGGACCAACTCGCAAAGGAGAGATAAATTACTAATATTTATGCTCCAAATATAGAAGCATCTAGTAATACAAAGCAGCTATCATCTGACCTAAAACAGTATAACAGTTGTTGTCAGAGATTACAACACATCACTAATACAAAGGAATGGATCATCTATACAGAAAATTAACAAAGAAATAAAGTTCTTAAATATTGAAATACTTAAAGTTATTAGAGCAGGTTGATTTACTAGACATTTACAGAGTTTTCCATCCTAAAAGCAATGAATATACCATCTTCTCCAGAATGCACGGAACATTTTTAAGACTAGATTACATGCTAGGACATAAAGCAAGTCTCAGAAAGTATCTGAAAATAGAAATTACATGAAACATTTTCACAGACCACAATGCTGTATAAAGCTGGAAATTAACCATAAAAGGAATCCTGAAACCAAAATAAGTGAAGAAACTCTTGGGTCAATGAAGAAATCAAGTTAAGATATGAAAAGATACCTAGATAGTAGTGAAAATGAAGACCTTGTGGAATGCTTTATAAACAGTTCTGATGGGGAGTTCATAGCAATACAGACCCACATAATAAAACAAGAGAGAGCCCAATTTTACAGTCTGACTCTGCTGTTGAAGAAACTAGAAGGAAAAAAGAAAAAAAGAAGAAAGGAAACCAAAAACCAGTGGAAGGCAAGAAATAATAAAAATTAGAGCAGAAATAAATGAAGTAGAGAACAAAAACAATACAGAAGATAAATGAAAACAAGAATTAGTTCTTTGAGAAAATAAAGTCGACAAGCCATTAGCTATGCTTACAAAGAAAATCCAAATAAATAGAATTGAAATGAAAGAGGTGAAATTACAACAGATACTGTAGAAAGACAGAGGATTATAAGAATCTTTTATAAAAGTCTAGGCAAATAAATTCGACAACGTAGAAGAATTGGGCAAATTCTTAGGCTCAGATAAGCTCCCAAGATTGAACCAGGGTGAAGTAGAAGGCTTAAAAAGTTCAATCACACATGCTAAATTTGAAAGACTAGTGAAAAGTCTTCCTAAGAACTAAAGCACAGCACCAAATGGCTTCACTAGTGAATTCTACCAAATCTATAAAGTCTTGTACCTATCTTACACACACTTTTTAAAAAAACTAAAGAGGGAATAAATCTCCTCAGTATATTCTATGAGGCCGACATTACCCTGATCCCCAAACCAAAAGAAAACAGTACAAAAAAGGAAAATTATAGCCCCAATATCTCTGATAAACATAGATACAAAAATTCTCATCAAAATCGTAGCAAACCAAAAACAACATATTAAGAGAATTGTCCACCACAATCAAGTAGGCTTCATCCCAGGGATGCAGTGAGGGTTTATCATATGTAAATTGATCAGTGTCATCCATCAGGTCAGCAACTAGGAACTAGGAAGACAAAAATCACATGATCATGTCAATAGATGCCAAAAAATGTTTGGCCAAGATCCAACATCCATTTATGATGAAAATCCTGCCCCCAAAATGGGAGTAAATGGAACTTACTAAATATAATAAAAACAATATATGACAAATCTATAGCCAGTATTATACTCAATGGTGAAAAACTGAAAGCATTTCCACTAAGAAAAGAAACAAGTGAGGGAAGTCCACTATCACCACTGTAAATCATCATAGTCCTAGAAGTCTTGGCTATAAAGCAGTTAGGCAAGAAAAAGACAAAAGGAATCCAGATGGGAAAAGATGACTTTTCGCAGATGACATGCTGATATGCTTGGAGAAACCAAAAGACTACAGAAAAACTTCTAGAAATAATAAGTGAATGCAGTAAGGTAACAAGATACAAAATCAATACACAAAAGTCAGTGGCATTTCTATATTGTGAACGATGCATCAGAAGAAAGGGAAATGAGGAATACACTTCCATTTGCAGTAATGCCAAAAAGAATAAAATACCTAGGATTGACCTAACTAAGGCAGTGAAAATGATAAAACTCTATTAAAGGAAATAAAATAAGACAATAAGAAAATGAAAAGTTGTTCAATGCTCCTGTGTAGGAAGAATTTCGTAATTAAAATGGCCTATGACACGCACAGAAAAGCAGCTTACAGATTTAATTCAATACCTGTCAAAATACCAATGAGTTTATTAAAGAAATATAACAATTACCAAATTGTTCTATTTGTATGGAACCATAAAAGGCCCCCCCAAAGAGCTAAAAAAATCTTGAAAGAAAAGAAAAATGGCGGTATCACACTTCATGGCTTCAAACAGTGCAGTATGGCATCAAAACAAAAACAGAAACTCAGATCAATGGAATAGATCCTGAAAACCCAGAGACAGCTCCATATTAATATGAAGAGATAATTATCAACAAAGGAATTAAAAGCACACGGTGGAGAAAAGATAGCCTTTTTAATAAGTGGTGCTTGGGATAATGGATAGCCACATGCAAAAAAATAAAGCAAGACCATATTTAATATCATACATGAAAATTCACTCGAAATGGATTAAAGGGGGCCTCCTTGGTGGCACGGTGGGTTGAGCACTGCACTGTGACACATCCGTGGCACATCAATGCAAGATCGATCCCCGGCTAGGGAGGTGACACATGGTGCTGCAGATCTCTCCTGCCTCGCCCACTGCTCCCTTCTGCAGTGTACTTATGTTGATTTGCCTGTTCTGTTCCCCACTCTGTCTCTGCTGAATCCTTTCACCTCCCACACCTCTGGCCTGTACTTAAGTTCTTGTGTGCATAAATAAATCTTTTTAAAAAAGGATTAAAGATTTGCACATAAGAACTGAAACCATAAAGTATTTGAAAAAAAATTATGGGGGACACACTGTAGGACATCTACCACAAGGGTGTGTTTGGAATACAGTCCCAGTAGCAAGGGAAACAAAAGCAAAAATAAGCAAGTATAACTCTATCAAACTTAAAGCTTTTTCCCCTCAGAAGAAACCATCACAAAAACAAAATGACACCTACAGAATGAGAAAAAATATTTGTATACCATATATCTGCTAAGGGGTTTATCTCCAAAATATTACAAAGTACTTAATCCAACAACAAAAACAAGTGACACAATTAAAAAACAGTCAAAGGACCTCAACAGACATTTTCTAAAGAAAACATTCAGATAGCCTCTAGACATATGAAAAAATGTTCAACATCACTTATTGTAAGAGAAATGCAAATTAAAACCACACTGAGATACCACTTCACACCTATGAGAGGTCCATATGAAAAAGAACAGAATTAACAGATTTTGAAAGGAACTCCCATCCTTTGTTAGTGGGAATGCAAGCTGGTACAGCCCTGTGGAAAATGGTATGGAGATGTCTCGGGAAAATAAGAATGGAAATCCCATTTGACCCAGCAATACTGCTTTTAGGTATTTATCCAAATAACATGAAAACTTTAACATGAAAAGATCCACCTACACTTGCATCCGGCACTGTTTCCAGTTGCCATGCTATAGAATCATCCCTAGAGCCCTGCAATAGAGAAATGGATAGAGGAAACTGCAACATATATTCAATGGAATATTACACAGCTATGAAGAAAGGTGAAGTGGCATTTGGTACAAAGTGACACCTTGAGTGATCATATTGAGTGAGATTGACCAAAAAGTGAAAGATATCAGATGGTTTCACTCATCTGCAGAATATAAATACCAAAAACCCAGTTACATACAAACAATAAAAGAAACAAAAATTTGAACTAAATAACAAAAATGAAGATAATGGTACTATGGTGATGGTACATTGGTGATATGGTGGTCAGAGAGCTGCAGGGACATACCTGATGGGGGAAATAAATTACTGTACAAAAATGAACAACTTCTATAGAAAATAAATAAATTTAGAAAAAAATTTAAAAGATTAACTATTCAAAGTTCTCCCTAAATCTTAATGTTGATACAATTAAAAAACCAAATCTAATATGTTAAAAAAAAAGATGATAATGATAATGGTTGCCAGAGGGAATAGGGGAAAGGATAGGTGGAATGGATCATAGAGGCAAATAGGCTGTCAGGGCACAGGTGTTTTAGGAGAGGCAGTTAAAAAAAAGTTCATTTTATAAATCAATTTGAAAATAAATTTGCTATTCCTACTGTAAATAATGTGCTATTTCTCCTTGGCTGCTTTTAAGATTTTTTTTCTTTGTTTTTAGTTTTTGTGTCTTAGTTCAACAAAGCTATATTCCATTTGATAGTCACTCAGCTTTTTGATACTCTGTGTTTATAAATTTTCAGCCATTTCTTTTAATACTTTATCAATCCTGCAATCTTCTTTCTCTCCTTTTAAGACTCCAGTGACATAAGTGTTTGATCTTTTGTTACAGTCACACAGGTCTCTGAAGTTCTGCTTTTTTTTCCATCTGTTTTTTTCCCCTCTTGTTCTTACTAGGTAATTCTTGTTCTGTTTCTGGGTTCACTAATTCTTTCCTGTTCTCTCTATTCTGCTCTTGAACCCATCAAGTTTTGTTTTGTTTTTTAACTTTGATTATTATGTTTTTCAGTTCTAAAGTGTCCATTTGCTCTTCTTTATCTTTTATTTCTTTGGAGAGACTATTTTGCTGAAATGCTCTATTTTTTCCTGTTTATTTAAAACAAGTTCATAATTGCTCATTTTTAATTGAATTCATTGAATAATTTTTATGATGATTGCTTTCATATCCTTGTCAGATAATTCCAGCATCCGTGTTATCTCAGTATTGGTATCTGTTGTCTTGTCTTTTCTCACTTAAGCTGAATTTTCTTTCTTTTGGGGGTGGGGTATAATAAGTGGTTTTCAGTTGTAGTCTAGATGTTTTGGGAATTTTGAGATTCTGAATCTTCTTTAAATCTTTTAACAAGTCTCCCTAACACTGCTGGTGGGGAAAGGGAAGTGCCTATTCACTGTGTCAAGTAGAGGTAGAAGTTCAGGTCCTGACTTACCCTGTGTTGATACCCCTGGAGGAAGAATGAGAAGAGTTCTTGTTTCTTCTTTATGGACTGGGCAGTTCAGGCTCCTCATTATCCTCTCCTGTCACCTCTCTGACTGGCCTCAGAAGAAGTGCATCATTGTTGTACCGTGTGCCTCTGCCAGTGACACACATTTAGGAATTAGTTACCCCTGGTCACTGGTGAAAATTTTGCCTTCTCACTCAGTCTTCTCTAACACTAACTCCCCTGGCATGAAGAGGGAGGAGAGTCTCATTGCTCCTGGGGGGGGTGGACATCTAGACTCCCCATGTGGCCTCTGCTGACATCGGGGATTCTTACAGCCTATTAAAGGTAGAAATCTGGGCTCTTTTCTCAACTTTCGGCCTTTGTTGGGCTTGGGAGTAGTCTGTAGCCAGGAGTTTTTCATGGTGTTTGATTCGAGTGGATGGTTAACTGTCTAAAAGATTTCTGTCTTTAAACTATTTCCTGGTTCTTTGGCTAGAGAGAACTGGCTTTTTTTAAGGGCATTTTTTGTCTATGTCCATGGGTGTCACTTGGTTGGTAGCTTCTCTAGTAGTTAGTCTGGGGTATATGAAGGATGAAGTAAGGCCAAGAATTTACTGTGGGTCTTTCCTTAGTCTTGAGATGTGTAATTGATTTGACTTCTTTTTACCTTAAATGTTTTCCTATGCTTGCTTTATACATGTCTAGGATTTTTAACTAGACTATCATTGATGAGTTGAACTCTTCATTTCTATATGAACTCTTCATTACTGTGCTCTTTGTATTTACTAATTTTTTCTTTTGTCATATCTAACCTGTTATTCATGTAAGAGCTGTTTTTCATGTAAGATCTTGTGTTTTTATCAGTTCTTAATGTCCTTTGTGTTTCTATCAAACATGTGAAACATAGTTAAAACAACTTTTTTAATGTCATCCTTTTCTAATTCTACCATTTGTGTAATTTCTGGTTCTATTACCGTTGATTTATTTTTCTTTTTCATTGTGGGTCATTTTCTTGAGTCTTTGCATTCTTATTTTATTGGGTACTGGGCAGTTTGTATTCTTATGACTGTACTTGAGAACTCAGTTAAGTTACTTGGAAACAGCTTGATTCTTTTGTGGTTTGCTTTTAAGCTTTGTTAGGTAGACTAAGGGTAGCCTTTAGTCTGGAGCTTACATTTTCCCATTACTGTGGCAGCATCCAGGTTCCAGGTTTACTACCATAGTCATTGACACCTCTTGCTAGCTATGTGTGGGCTTTAGTAATTGTTCCTTATGTTTTTTCCTTTTTAAAATACTTATTTTTGTTGAGCTAACATTGGTCTATAATCTTATATAGGTTTCAGGTATAGAGATTTTTATGTCAACATCTTGTGTGGTACATTATGTTCATCACCAAAGTATAGTTTCCATCCACCACCACACGGTTGACACCTTTACCCAGTTTACTCATCTTTCTTTCCCCTTCCCTTTTGGTAATCAATATTTTGTTCTTACAGTCTAAGAGTTCATTTGTTTTGCTTCTCTATCAACCACATATGAGTGAAGTCATATGATACTTGTCTTCCTCTAACTTATTTCACTTAGCATAATAACTTGTAGGTTCATCCATGTTGCAAATGGCAAGATTCATCACATACATATTTACACACAGGCACATATATATATATACATCATTTTTATGCACTCATCCATCAGTGAGCACCTAGGTTGTTTCCAATCCTTGACTGTTGTGAACAGTGCTTCGATGAACATGGGATGGGGGTACATACATCTCAAATTAGAAATTTTTTTTCTTCAGGTAAATACTCAGCAGTGTAATAGCTGGATTACATGATTCCGGGAAAGCATTTTCTATTCTTAATTTTTGAGGAGTCTCAATATTTTCCATATTGACTGTACCAATTTACATTCTTACCGGTAGCATATGAAGGTTCCTTTTTCCCTGCATCCTCACCAATACTTGTTTCTTGTCTTTTTTATAATAAACATTGTCACAGGTGTCAAACAGTATCTCATTGTTGTTTTGATTTGTATTTCTACAGAAAATAAAAGATATAGAACATTTTTTCTCGTGTCTATTGGCCATCTGTATTTCCTCTTTGGAGAGTATATTTTGCTTTGTGTAAAATGACCATGTTAACAATGTTAATTCTTCTACTCCATGATCACAGGATGTCTTTTCCTTTTACTGATTTAATTTTTTTCTTCATTTGCTTTCAGTACTGTTTCATATCTTTCAGAATATAGATCTTTTACCTCCTTGATTAAATTTATTCCTAAATATTTTTTTTAGATTTATTTAATTATATTTGACATCATTTGTAGTCCCCAGGGAATTCCCACCACCAATTCACCTGTGCACCATCACCTCAGTCCCTTTCTGCCCTCATCCCAGTCTCTACCCCACCCTCCCCACAAATGATCCTTTGGTTTGTCTTTGTCCTTTTGTTCTTGTTGTGTTGTGTTGTTTGTTTGTTTGGGGCTGTAATTGTTTATTTCCTAAGAATGAAGCCATCTGATATTTTTCTCTTGCTTTCTGACTTATTTTACTGAGTATAATTCCTTCTATCTCTATCCACCACGTTTCTATAAATGGCTCTAGTTTATCATTTTTGATTGCTGATTTTGATTATTTCACTGAGTATAATTCCTTCTATCTCCATCCACGTTTCTATAAATGGCTCTAGTTTATCATTTTTGATTGCTGAATAGTATTCCATTGTATATATGTACCACATCTTCTTGATCCAGTCATCTAATTTCAGACATTTGGGTTGTTTCCAGGTCTTACCAATTATAAATAGTGCTGCATTACATGAGGGTATAGGTACTCTTCTGGATCGGTGTTTTTGTGTCCCTTGGGTAGATCCCTAGGAGTGGGATTGCTGGGTCATATGGTAACTCTATTAAAATATTTTTTTGGTACAGTTATAAACAGGATTGTTTATTTTCTCTTTATACTGGTTCATTATATATGGAAAATGCAACTGATTTTTGTATATTGATTTTTTTTAGTCTATAACTTTACCTGTATTTATTATTTCTAGTTGATTTTTTATGGAGTGGTTAGGGTTTTCTATGTATAAAATCCTATCATATGCAAATAGTGACAGTTTTACTTTTTCCGTTCCTATTTGGATGCCCCCTTACCCTCCTCTTTTTTTTTTAATATCTGATTGCTCTGGCAAGGACTTCTAATGCTATGTTTAGTGGTAAAAGCGAGCATCTTGTCTTGTTCCTGAACTTCAAGGGAGAGCTTTCAGTTTTTTACCATTGTGGTTTTAGCTGTGAGTTTATCATGTGTCCTTCATTATGTTGAGGTACTTTCCTTCTATGCCTATTTTATTGAGAATTTTCATCATAAATGGGTTTTGAATCTTGTCAGTTAACTTTCTCTGAATCTACTGATGCAGTTTTTATCTTTCATTTTGTTGATTTGGTGTATCACATTGATTGTATATATTGAACCATCTTTGTATCCCTAGAGTAAATTTTTCTTGGTAGTAGTGTACTGTCTCTTGGTAGTAGTGTACTGTCTCTTGAATACATTGTTTAACTTCAGCCTCTTCAATGGTTCCTCCCACATCCTCATTTTTCTCCTATGTATGAGCTTATCAACACTAAGCCAAAGACTTCAGGAGGAAGGAATATTAGAACTACTGGAGGTCCATTGGGTTGGTCAGTTCTCTCTCTCCCCCCCCACCCCCCATTACTCCATCTTGACTGTATATAGAAGATTTTTTATTTAACGAACAATAGAGAAAGATTCTCCATTACGTTTTGACTAAATAAACTTCCATAATTTCTATAAAAAGTTTTAATACCAAATGCTTTACGTGTCATGTAAACATAATCTGAGAGTTTAGTGTATTATTTGCAGTATTCATTTTATGCTCATCTATGACTCACATGTGAAATTGCTTGACATATGGATTCAAAGAATAGTTGTATTTTAGGCAATTAGGAAGGTAATCTTTCATAAATGTGCAGCAAATAAAGTCTGTCAAAAGTTCAGTTTTTAAAGTGTCTTAACATTTAAAAATTAAGAATTCTAATGGTTTTTATAGACATAGACTTTTGGCTTATGAGAATTTTCGTTTGGTTTGGGGGTATTCACATAGAACTTTTATATACTGAATGTGTTGTCTAGTTTTCTTAATGATTCATAAAATTATAGTGAATTTCAATAGTTAAGACTTCTTATAATTAGTGTTTGTGTGAGGTTAATTTGGTATTACATGGAGAGTATAATACAATATATACAGTCAGGCACAATAGGAAAGTACAATGATGCTGGATTTTAGGAAAAAAACAAAGTAGAAGTTGAGTCTTGACCTACTTCTCACAAATATTATTGCCTGTTTAGCCTTTTTTGTTACTAACTCAGCATTTCTGAGCTTAAAAAACAGATGTGAGAATTAGATGCATTTTATGAAAAAACTTAATAAACTGCAAATTCTATATAATAATCAGGTATCATTTTGACAGTTAGTCCAAGAAATATAAGCTTCAAACAGTATGTGTAGTGGGAAAATTTGACTGTACCTAAGACCAAATATTATAACTGAAATTACTTTCTTGTCCTATGCTTACTTAGTTTCAGAAAATTTTAAATTTGATTTTTATACCCAGCTTAATAGAAATGAGTCATACTATCATTTCTTTCTTTACTCAGCGATACACACATGTGCTTCACTCAGATATATGATCTGTGGGTTGTGGAGACAAATAAGGATATTGCTCAGTAGCCTACATCTTTAACAAAGAATATTTTCCAGCAAATAGATTAATTAAAAAATACAAACCCTTATATGTTAATCTAAATCTGTGAACTCAGTAGTACTTTGTGAAAAAATTTGAGAAGATCATTAAGTTAGATTCTATGTTCTCTGTGAATTCCAGTCCCTACTCCATGGAGTTAGATGATTTTGGTTTTTTATGGTTTAAAATATATCTTAAAATGATGGAGGAGTTATTGCTGATAATCAGATTGAAAGATTATAGATTTGGGTGAAGCTTGTTCTCTGTGAATAAGATTTTAAGTGGAAACCACAGTTGTTTCCTTGTTTCTCATTCATGCTTTTTTTCCCCCAATATTTATTTATTTATTTATTTTTTATTATTAGTTATATTTGACATCATTTGTAGTCCCCAGGGAGTACCCACCACCATTTCACCCGTGCACCATCACCTCAG
>JAGFMF010011830.1:20678438-20720361 GCA_019455555.1 Galemys pyrenaicus | reverse complement strand
TCCCCCCCTGGCCGGCAGCAGGGATTGAACTCGTGCTGCAGTGGCTGTGGTCTGCTTCATAGTGCGTTGCTTAACCCACTGCGCCACCAGGGAGGCCCTACAATCATTCTTATTTACAAATAAGGAAATCATAATTCAGGAACTTCTCTAAAGTCATAACTAAGAAATTATGATTTAATCTTAATCAGTTTGAATTGAATTAAGCCAGGATTCTGATTCATTCAGTCTTTACAGTCTGTGAGCTTACCTCTGCTCCATCCTGCCTCACAGGTGGACAGGTGTTTGAGCACCATAATGTATCAAGCACTGTGCTCAGCACTAGAGAAAGCAGTGTTGAGGAAGATTCTCCCTTTCCTGGAGGAAAATCACCAGTTAATTCAATGTAGGGAAGCTGCGTGGTTTCAGCTGGTGGAAGTGGGCTCTGAAGGCCACACTCCCTCTTGACAGCTTTGTGACATTGACCTCCCATTTAACTTCAAGAACTGAATTAGAACCATGCTGCTGTGGCAGCAGCACATCCCTTCTTACCAAGGGACAAATCATCTGTGAATAGTATAGCGAATAGTGAGCCAGTGTCCTTTTGTTCACATGCTGTATAGCACTCTGGCAGCAAAAAGTTGGTAGCAGCATTCTGGACATAGACAGAACTCCTGCCTCTGAGCTTTTGACCCTTTTGGATCTGTGTTTTCCTGTAACAGATGTTGCAGTAAAGTCCTTCTAACCACAAACTCAGTATCTTAGGTCACTTTTCCAATCACTGTGCCAGAAGGACTGCTCAGATTGTCATATGTGTATTGTTTGCTTTTAAATGTAACCTTAATGTCTTCTTTTTAAGGATCTTTTGTACTAATTAGGGAAGATAGAGCAAATATATAAGATACATTATCTAAAGCTATTAGGTTATTGGAAAAGGCATGACATGTTTTTTAATACGTCATGACTTTTCCAACAACCCATTATATACTTAAATCTAAAATTAGTATCTGATTAATATGTAAGACGTATAGACAGTTCATGCCACAGAAGTTGAGAACAAAAAATGATCCCAGTGACTTAGGGGTAATGACATTGTCAGTTGTCAAGACCAGTGTTGAAAATTACAGAGTAGTTGGGGAAAAGAATCAATTAAAAGGTTATTGGATTTTACATTTAGAAGTTCTTTGAATTTTGAGAAGCCAGTTTTCGTGGAGAAGAGAAGAAAATCAGATTGCAGAAGACTATAAAGAATAGGTCAGTGCAGTTTTACCTAGGTAATATGTCAAAATTGTACTTGCCCTGCTGCTGGGAGGGCTAGGCAAATTCATGCGTGTACACATGTGTGTGCATGCGCACCTGAATGAACAACTTTTAAAATTAAAATATGGTTTATGTTAACATTAACATGGTAGACCTTTTTGACAAGTTTCATGACAAAAAAGACTCTACCATCCTTCTCACTAGATCCCCTATTCTCCCATTGATAGCTCCTTTTGAAATACAGCCAAGGTAGAGTCTTCTAACCCTTCTGTCTGGGTTAGGTGCCTCTCTTATGTGTGACTATAGCATTCTCTGACCCTCTCTGTCATGGCATTTGTCATGTTTTATAGTCATCTGTTTATAGTCTTCTGCATGTGACTTTAATACCTTGGGAGCAGGGACTAGGTATTTTTTCAAATTAGAGTAGTCCAAGGTCATGGAAAATTTTCAAGGAAAAGTAGATAGATGCTCAGTAAATGTTTGCTAAATATAGCCCAGAGAGGGAGCCTGTCAAATGGTGAGCCTTTCAAAATAGGGAAACCTACATGTGGTTGAAATAGAAGAGACAAGACCAACAGAAAGGGAAAATTTAAAAAGAGAAGGATGCTAGATCAGTAACCTGGAGGATTCAGAGTGAGTGTATATAAAAGAAAAAGTGATAGGGTAAACTTTGGGGGAAAGAACCAGTTCCTTCATTGAAAGATTATGATGAACCATATGAAATTATTTTATTATAGATCAAAATAGCCAAATAGCAATAATTTCATGTTTTGATCTCAAACCCAAAAAAAGGAAATGATGTCTTGAGGTGACATGTTAGGTAGCACTACTCTATGCCAATGCCAGGCTTTTACTGGGTGCCAGATGTTTAGGGTACTGGACATCTGTGAAAAATTATGATCTTAGATGGTAGCAGGGGAATTTAGAATAGCTTGTCTGTAAAGTATACCAGAGGAGCAAAAGTACCTAAGTGATGGGATTGTCAAATAGCAGTGAAGGCTGCATTGATGTGACCAAACCTCTGATTTGTATAAAATGTGCTTTATCCCTTCAGGGAATAATGACCTAAATGCTGATTTTAAAACTAAATTTAAACAGGGAAGTCTTGGTGATATTCAGTTCAAATTCTGGCTTTTAGCTTATTATTAAGAATTATATATTCTTTAAAGGCAGAGAATTAGGGACCTTTTATACATATAATGGAATCTTCGATGTTCTAGCTAAAATGTTTTCTGAATAGCTTTAATTAAGGTGTGAAACTCTTCAAAGGTATATCATAATGATCATATCCAAGCTTTTTCCTCCTTTTCCAGATTATATTACATCCTGGTATCTCTTTTCCTTCATGTTAACTGCCTATTTCAATGTGAAGATATTAAAGTATTAAGTAATTTCAGTCAAAAAGTAAACTACATCATTTCTATATCTAAATTTTCTTGTGTATGTCTTGTGATGGAAGATACTATTTTTTGAACCCCCAAAACAAAAAGACATTCTGTATCAGTAGGGAAATTGGTTATATAAATGTTGAATTGAAAACTCATTTCAGCATTTAAAATCTGTTCATTTCGTTAATATAAACTATACCTTAATTGAAAAAGGAAGGAGCAAGGACTTACTAGGGAATACTGTTTATTCAGTTTATTTATACTTTCTGTTTTCTAGTGTACCTAAAAAATGCCTTGAATAATAGACCTAAATGATTACCTTCCATTAAAGTCCTATATAAACAGGGTGAATTCTCATTTCCTAAGTTGGATTTAGGTATTTGCATTCATGATGAAAAGAGTTGATTATAGAAGTCATATAAATTATTGGATTTATTTAGAGGGGGTTTGAGTTCAGAATATTTGGAAACTGCCATTTTAGGATATAAGGTATAAAAAAGTAGACACCATTGACATTTTAAAAGTGAATAAAGTTTGTATAGGTAACCCAAGTTGCCATTGTGTAAAAACAACTTATATATAATATTAATTAAGTCATGGGTTTCCAAAGTAACATGTTATTACTTTGGGAGGAATTTTCAAATTACATGTGTCTTTAGTCTCTTCAATACTGAATCTAGTGAGTCATGCCCACCTTTAGTTAGATTTTTTTAATTTGCGTTGGTTGTTTGAGTGAATATTTTTGAGTCACTGTTTGAGAACAATGTATCCCACTCATCTGACTCTACTTTTTATGCAGATTCTATTTTTTGAAAACTTTATGGTTTTGTGTCTTTCCCTTTTTCTAGGACCCACAGACAATTAGGACATTAACTCTCATCTCAAAAACTATTCAAACTTTGGGAAGCTGGGGGAGTCTGTCCAAAAGCAAGGTAAGTATTTATAAAGCTTTTGTTTTATATTCACACTTCTAAATATTATTATACCCTATAAACTTCTTATCCCTCATTCCCTTCCTAATTCAAAACAAAGTTATTTTACACACACACACATAATAACTGAATTTTTAGTTTGTTATTTCTTAGTCACCTATAAAAGAAGACAGTTTCATTTAAACTAATAGATCTAAGAGAGGGAAAGAGTCCAATAAGCAGATGTAAAAGCCTTTTGTATATCTGTTTGTTCCATAATCATGTAAGAACTGTTGAGAGAAATCTTTAGCTATAGGCCCTATAGCTGTCTTGAAATATGTAATTGAATCCTTTTAGGCCTGATACTCAACTTAAAAATATAGTCCATTATATTCTTATTTGTCTATTAAATGTATTAAAATCTTGTGGGTTTTTTTTTTTACTCAGTCAAGTTTCAAAGAGACATTCATGTGTGAATTTTTCAAAATGTTTCAAGAAGAAGGATATATTACAGCAGTTAAAAAGGTATGATGTATTATTCTGGAAATACTGGCACTTTTTATATAGCATTGGGTAAATACATTCATATTATTGTTAGCAGTCAGTCCCCAGTTTAAAAAAAATTAGTAATATTAAACTTTCCATCAAATAGTAACAGGTTATCTTTTTTCTTCCTTTCTCTTTCCTGCAATACCATGGGAGGTCTTTAGCTGTAAAAATACCTAAATGAGTTTTGGCAATAGTTGCTTTTGCCAGTGTCTTAGTCACACAAATTACAAATATGTGGGACTAGGGTTTATTAACAATGGCATCACTGGCAGTTTAGTTGCAATTTGATTGTAAGGGGCTCTCATATACTGTAGTATGTTTAGCAGCATCCCTGGCCTCTACCAAGTAGATGCCAGTAGTGTGCCTCAGTTTTGACCACTAAAAATGTTTCCAGACATTGCCAAGTGTCCCCAGAAGGATAAAATTGGGGTCTAGGGGAAAACTTAGTATGGTACCAGCTGGAATTTTCCCATATAATGTACACTTAATGCCCATAGTTAAAAAAAGAATATATGAATTATTGATTGTTATATAAATAGAGAACTTAAGGTAATAACATGAAAAAAGTTACTGTAAATTTAAATGTATAAAACCTTAGAGTACATACTATACTAACACAAGACCTATCACATACAAAAATTACTGTACTACAAGTTAAGAATATTTTACAAGGCTATTTAAGTTGTTGACGCTTTATTTGCGAATCTTCTTAAAATAAAGCATTACTGTAAAACCCTAAAACTTTAAGTAAAAATTATTTTTAATAACATCTAAACTTGGCTTGAAGAAAGTACTGTATCTTATTCATCACAATTATAACTTCATTGAAATTAACAAGGCCAAATTTTAAAGATTTCATTGAGTTTTTGTAGCATGATTCAGTTGATTCTCACAATATGTTTTATTGAAGTACTTGTTTTTGCTTTTTTAAGGACTAAATAAATGAAAATGATTTAAAAATTAAAGCCAGTTGAATTTTTTTGTATAGAATCATGCAACTTCATCCAAAAATTTTAGCAACTATTGAAAGCTTTTGAGGAGAAAGATTTTCGTAAGAATAGGCAAAGAAAAAGCTGTCCTTTTATTTTTAGGACATAGTTGAAACATTTCTGGGAGAATGTAGGCAGACATTCACTGGCAAGATTGTAGTGTACTGTCTTTTGTCTGGTGGTATTTTTCCATTTTTTATGACCTAGACTGTGGTAGCATCTGATTTTTCTTTCCTTGATATAATCAGAATGTGGAATTGAAAATGTCAGTGGAGTAAAGATCTATGGTGACAGAAATTTCTCTGTTTCTGTTCTGCTCTGAGTCACCCACTCACATTCTCATTGCCTATCAACCTTATTGCGTCTTTAGATCTGATTCTAGAGTCTTAAATTGACAGAAGATGGTTTGTGCTAATGTACTTACCAGTTTTCTTTATCATTTACCAGCTAAGTCTGGATATGTGCAGTGCTAGAACACCCAAAAGCTTATCATGAAGATCATTTCTCATTTTGTAGTTGTGCTCTGCAGTGACCACTGCTCCAGAAGAAAACAGATAATAACTCTTCATTTTGTACTATTCCCACAGAGTTTAAGAGGATAACCTGAATAGTCCTGTCAACATGGTGACCATAAGTTTTAGTGTTCAAATATGGCCACTTGGCAAGAGTGTTTTCACTCTTTCAGGAGTACTGTTGATTACACTGGGACAAGTTTGCCTTGAGCAAACTGTGATCTACATTTACTCTCCCTATAGTCCATTTGAATTACTGATTTTTCTTTCATTCTGTATAACTGAAACACAGACACTATAAATTGCCTTATAAGCCAGCTCAGGTGATACTATACCTGCAACTATCCCACAGTTCCTTATAAATAAACAAGTGCCATAGTTATCATAAATTAGCAGTAAATGTTTATCAAATAAAGCAGTGCCTTAAGGAAAATAGTAAGAAATGAAATATTCAAGTAACCATTTCACTCCATTATTGGATGGGTCTTCTGTGAGAACTAAGATGTGATAAGGCACTTCTTCAGTTTCCTTAGATACTTGTTCTGTATCATCACATATAATGCAAAAAGAAACTGTTCTTATTCTTTCATTTACCAAGACTTCCTTCTGGCAAACTACAAGTAAATATTCCGCTGGGGAAGCCCACAGTGTGAGTTTAGGTGGGCAATATGCAATCAATCTTAGGAGAAAATGGTTGTGCCAGCAAATTGTACTTTATATCAGACACTGGTCAACCTCCACGCCATCATTTTTGGAAAGTACTTTGTTTTGGTGTGGTTTTTTTTTTAAGTCCTAAATGAAACAGTGTAGATAATTATAAAGGAAATGGCACAGGCTAAAGAAATACAGTCATCTATGGAGCAAAACAGGATTCCTCTTTAAGAACAAGAATTATTCCTTGAACTACTAATTTGAAGAGACATCCACATGCCAGGAAGCTCTTGACCAGTTGAGGTTAGCATGTTCACGAAGCTCGATTGTTCTTCCCTAGCGTGTTGAGTACTTCAAATTTTCTTGAAAGAAAATTCCCACATTTTCTATGGAAGTTTACAAGTGGTGGTTAGATTTACAGGTTGGGTTCCCTGGAAGACCAGGGAACCCAATTATACTTGAGCCATAACTGTGATAAACTATCTCAGCACTCAAGTCAGTGATACATAATAGAAGTCAGCAACTCTTTTTGGTAAAGGATCAGTGAGTAAATGTTTTAGACTATCCTGGCCATTAAGGGCTATGCTACATATTCTTTTTACAACCTTTAAAAATGTAAAAGCTATTCTTAACTCATGGCCTTACAAAAAACAAACTGCAAGTTGAATTTGATGACCAAGCAGTAGGTCCCTATCCTTAAATATAGGTTCACAACCCTAAATTTAAAATCTTAGGGAACAAGAGTATTCCCAAATTCAGTTTTTCAGAAATTTAGATAGTAATGGATATTTGCTAAATATTATGGAATACCCTCAGTGGGGCCTGAGGTAGCACCCGACATTCACACTGCTTATGTGACATGTACGATGTGTGAATAATACTGACACTAAGTAGTATAAACACAGATACTGTAAGTTGCCTTATGTCAGCTCAGATGATGCTATACCTGTAAAAAAATTTATTGTAATTGAAAAACAAAACTTTGTATAGAGGTCTGGATTCAAAGCTTTATGAATTTCAGAATTGCAATTAGGGGTTAAAATTGAATTATTTCTACAGAGAAGTAGTCTGTGTTTTAAATAACTTAAGAATAATCTTTTTAGAGTAACTGTCGTCTATAAATTTGAGACTTCCTCTACAGTTAAATGTGTTATTCTTTTCAAGTTACAGTTACATGTGTTCTTTAATAATGAAGAACTTCACAGTATTGTCAATGACAAGATAAACTGAACTTATGATCTCCCTTACCCAAAGTGTACTAATTCTCCATTTCTCTATTTAGTTCTTGGATGAAATTTCATCTACTGAAACTAAAGAGTCCAGTGGTACAAGTGAACCTGTACACCTGAAAGAAGGGTAATTTAATGAAATTAGGCATGAATTAAAGTCATATTTCAGTATAGACATTAAGTAAGTATGAAGAGCATGTGTCTGAGAGAGAAAATACAGGGTTTTGTTCCATTCTTGAACTGCCTAAGTAACATGAATCAGGCAAATTAACCTCACTGTCCTATAACCTTGCAAATATAATGAGATTATGGTTAGTCCAGTGTTTGTAAAGGTAACAACATTTATTCAGTCTTAAAGTCATCTTATTGTTAGAAGTTACAGAGGACAATCACTCACTTGGCTCTTTTTCTTCTGAACAGCACAATTACAAATATTAAACTAATTAGAGACTATTTCCTAAGTATGGACAAAAATAAATGCAAGAGTTGTAGATAGCAAAGGCATTCTCATATACTTAACATAATCTTATACAAATATTCATGTTACTCAAAATTAAGGACTATTCTTTGTTTTGAATTAACAATTTTAACAGTTCTATCTAAATGCTTGTGTCTGTTTTGACAGTGAAATGTATAAAAGAGCTCAGGGAAGAACTCGGATTGGAAAAAAGAATTTCAAGAAACGGTGGTTCTGCTTAACAAGCAGAGAACTTACCTACCACAAACAGCCAGGTAGTTGTGTTTATGCTTTTTTGTGGGATCTTTGCCTGGTTTTCAATGAAATTTTATTTTTTGCTGCTTAATGTTGCTCTGGTGAGTCTTTTTACTAATACTGTAGTTTATTTTCCTACAGTGATGCACACACACTAAGAATATAATATTTGACTAGTAACACCGTATAAACTATTATTTTGGGTACACATTAGTCTTGTTACACATTGTGTTACTAAAAATTGTGTTCCTACAGTATACTCTGTTTTCTAGAACCTCCTAAATAAGTTTGTTCCTTTGGAGTAAAGTAATATCAGCTGAATCTTACTAGCTTTTGGTATCTTAGCAAGAATTTAGAATCTAGACTACAGGTCCAGTACAATGGGATTCTTTTTATTCAAAGTGGTCAGGCAGTATCCAAAGTTGTTCACAGAATCAAAATGGTCAGTTAAAGCAAGAATCATTAAAAAACAGGCAACAAGATATATACTTTGTATTACATATTATTTGTTTACTAGTCTTTGCTAGCGAAAGAGATCTTTGAATACAAATCTATAGATTGAATTTCCTATCTTTTATGCAAATATACACATAATGCTTCAGTTTTCATTTGATTTCTCTGGAGTAAAGCTAGAACTTAAATATTTGAAAAGTAATTCAAGTATAGAATTCTTAGAGATTTTCATGATAGTAGCTGAGTTATTTTTTATAGCTATCTCACTCCATATAAATCAACTTTGGGTGTGGGTTTCCTCTTTTCAAGCATTTCAGAACATTTGCTAGATTTTCAAATAAATAAACCTGTTGATTTGGGGCACTTTTTTACTTCAGATAATATTTAAGTAAATTCTAATTACAACACTGAAAATTGGCACAAATGGTTGGGGAATAAACCAATGGACTTGGCAAGCCTAACCAGTGGATTCAGGTTTTCAGAATCACTTAGCAGTCATAAGAATTCAGCATCCCATGAGCCTCATTTGGAATGTTTATAAAAGGAATGGAGAGTTTCAGTTAATCTATCAAGCCTGTTAAGTATAATCCAAAGAGAGCTTCTGCTATAAATTCTGAAATTATCAAACAAACATCATGCTTAATGTACTTTCAAGAGAATATAGGCTAAGTTTAGTAGAGTGCTTCAGGGGAGATTTCTGGAAGAGTTTTAAATTTTTGTTTCATAGTCCTTTAGAACAACTTAGCGAGAATAAATATATATGTCCAAATACATTACTATAATACAAAAAAAGGAAATGTATATTTTTTAGTGCCCAAGAATTAGTTATGGCATATAAATGTTTAAATGACTAACTTTACAAGTGGGTTACATATTTTAACATCTTTTTAGGCTAAGCATAATTTGAATGTTTTAGAAGTTACAGTTTATGTTGAATACTATAAAATGCATACATATTTAGCAACATTTTAAAACTCACTATCATATGATAATTGTATTTATAGTCATTCTCCATGAGTAAATTAACCATGTTTTTCTCCTAACCTACACTAATATTCTGGGGTCTTGTTTTGGATTAAGACTTCAGGAATCAGGTGATGACTTTGGACTTTATCTTCCAGAAAAACACAAACTTTGACACAAAATTTTCCATGTAATTTCAGTGAGTTCATAGACCCAAAGTCCATTCACAGTTCTCAGTAACTCTTTCCTGTCTATCCAGTGAGATTATAAGGATAAAAATCTGAAAGAATTTAGAAATAAACTGTTCCAAATATAAAATAGACATATAGTGGAAGCAATGTTGTTTTCAGGCCTTAAGAAATTTAACATGTTTGAAAGAACAAGCTCTATTGTATGAAATTTTGAGATTGTTTACTGAAGCCTACAATTTTAAGCATCTATGCTTTCTGTTTTAACTATTTTGATGGATTTTTCCAAAATGTGTTACATGCTTCCCTGCCTTCTAAAAAAGAGTTCATTGAACGTAAGTTAACATTTTCTAGATGACTTGGGCTGGCATTGATAATAGTAATTATTAATATAGTATGCTGATTTAGTAATGTTTTCAGAACTGCTTATGATTGTGTTCAACTGTTTATTCCTTAGCTAAGTGCGTTGGACTGCTGTGCTTTTTTGTGTTCCTGTGTTTGTTCTATACAGTTTTTCTCTACCTCCTTTATGTTCAGGCTGTCACCTTATATTTTTTATACTGTCAATGGATAAAGCAGTATCTCATTCCCACCCCTTTCAACCCACCTCCATTTTACTTACTGTTAATACACTATTAGTGAGAATGCAGGTACTATATTTGTTAAAATTGTGCATAAGATTAAGAGACTTTGAAGATGCATGGGCTCCAGGGTTTCTGGTTGTTCAGCAAATGTTTTGTATGCCTCTTGTTTCCTTAGCATTTTTTGGATAGCCGAGACTACTCATTAAGTAGGCTCTTGCTTCACTTACTCTGTTACTTCCTGTGTCTGAGAAAGTGCCTTGCACATTTTTTGTATTATAAACTCTAAATAAATGTGTCTCACTCTGCCCTCTTGTTGGACACTAGTACTCTGAATCAAGTATTTCTGTCACTTAAAATCAAATACTATGGACTTTTGCCATAGTATTGGAATTTTCTGTATCTTGAGGATTTTTCTCAAATATTTTTGATGTCTACTTAGGCAATTGCTGATAAGTAATCTTCATTAAAGTAAGTAAGCTTATAACATGTGAGCATTAAGTGGCACTCAGTTGGCTGTCAGTCATGACTGCCTGAACAGTTTTCTATGGACCAGTGTTTGTGATTAATTCTGTATAGCTGTACTGAAATATAGAGAGCATCCACAAATTTAAAGATCTAGTTGTATGCTAGAATCAATTATTGATTATCCAGCCTCTTCCTGTGTTACCTAACTTCATCTTCATCTTGCATTCTTTATATGTTGCTTCATTTACCATCTCTTGTAGTTCCTTTAACTTGTGTTTCTCTATACTCATGCTTTTATATATGCTCTACCTAGAAATCCCTTTCTTTCCTTCTCCACCTCTGTACTTTTTGTCCCATAGGGCCAATTAAATGTTAGCGCTTTGTGGAAGTCATTTATTTATAAGTTTCTGATTGTTACTAATGCAATATTCCCTTGCTTTAGTGCTTTGGTGATAATTTCTGTAACACTGTTTGATCGTTACTTTGGTCTGTCTTTTCCCTTAACCTTTAAGATCCTCAGTGGTAGGAGCTGTGTTTTTATTACTTATATTTAGACATTTAGTAAGCATTTTTAATAAATGATGCTCTTCAAAGAGCACTGATTCTTCCAAATACATTATCTGAATTGCTTCTAACAACCACCATTATAGGTTTCTAGCATTTTCACCAAGCATACTAAAATTTAACGTATTTATCTTTGAAATTCCATTCTCCATTCTCCAAACTTGTCTCCATTGTCTACTTTGGGGAGACCTGTTACATACAGATACATACGGCTTCCACAAGTCCATATAGCAAATAAACTAGCTCATAAGTCTATATATATTAAAAAATTCCATGGTGTTTCAAACATAAATCTTAACACATTTAAATTGACTTGGATTTTTTTACCTGGTTATATTTTCACAGACAGGGCTCTGCAGCTTTTTTTTTTTGAAACAGGAAAGGGAGGGGAGTAGTGGGAGCAGAGAGAAATAGAGGGAAAAGGGGGGATGGAAGGAGAAATCTTCAAAATAAGTACTTGAACTAACAGCGAATTCAGTAGTTCCTTAGAATACAAGATTTATATATACAAATCAGTGCTAGATTCATTTATACAAAGCAAGCAGAAAATGAAAATTTTTTAGTTATACCATACACAGTGGTAGCTGTTCCAAAAATAAAACCTTAAAATGCTAAAAAATAACCTTAACAAAATAAGTACAAGACCTCTGCACTGAAAACTACAAAATATTGCAGAGATAAGAATATTTAAAAGATGCATTATTGTATTTGTGAATTTGATCAATATTTTTGAGACATCACTTCTCAATTTCATCTTGATTTTAGTGGAGTCCTACTCCAAGTCTTAGCAAGTCTTTATTTTTTTTTAATTGACAGCTTGACTCTAAAACTTACGTGGATAGAAAAGCAAAGGACTGAAGCAAACCAAAATGATGTTGAAAAGGTAGAACAAAGTTTGAAGACTAATTTTAAGAGTTAACAATAAAGCTGTGGTTTTCAAAAGTAATTATTCATAGGTAACATGTGTAAATAAATTCAAAATTTTAGTTTTGCCTTATAGCTAGAGAGCAGTGAACAAAAAAGAGTTCAGAAATACACATGCATATGTTACATGTTCAGTTAAGTTGTCAAGGAAAATAGTGCAAGAAAAAACTTTTCAACAAGTGCTGGAACAAATGGATAAACATGAAAGGAAAATGAGCATCATTCATCTCATGTTACACAGAAATATAATTTGGGATGAGAAAAAATATCTTTGCAGCCATGGAGTATGCAGGGATTTTTAGTATATTAAAAGCACTAAACAATTTGTTCGAAGATAAATTGTACTTATATAAAAAAAAAAAAGGTCCTATATAATAGTTCCCATTCTTATTTTCACTCCTTTTTCTTTCTTTTTTTTTTTGTTATTATAACAAATATAAAATGTATTACTTGGCAGTTAGAATTTTTAAGAGATTGGAATTTACTTAGTTTCTTTAATCCATAAGCTAATGGTTCTGCAAAGTTTGACAATTTTTTTATTTATATGTATATTGTTTTCTGCTTTTCTTCCTAGAATTCCAATTATGCTATCCTCGCATGCTTGTTACATGTCTCACAGATCTCTATAATAGTTCATTTTTCTTCATTTTTTTCCCCTCTGATCTTCAGGGCATTTCTATTTCAGTTCATTATTTTACCATTTCAAATCTGCTCTTAAGTTCATGTACTGAATATTTCATTTCACTGATTGTAGTTTAGGCTCTAGATTTTTTACTTGGTTATTTTTTATAGCTTCCACTTTTGAGAGCCCATATTTGTTCAATCATATTAGCATGTTTTCCTTGAATTATTTGAACATACATGAAAACTGCTTTTGAAGTCTTTGCTTGATAATAAATTAGACATCCGAGCCCAACCAGAGTTACTTCAACTGATTGCTTTTTCTCAAGTATGGGTCATATTTTCCTTTTCCTTTCCACATTTTATTTTTTTAGTTAAAAACCAAACATTGTAAATAATGTAGTAACTCTGGGTTCTGTTTGTTACTTCTGAAACCTTGCCTAGATTCAAATTGCTTATGCTCATGCATTTTTGGTTGGTGTATAGCTGCTGATGTCTTTGCTTAGGTTTTTTTTTAACCTAAATGTATCTAGCTCTCTAGGGTCTTCCCTGAATTTGCTTGGGTTAGTGATCAGCCAGTAATTTGAGCAGAGTTCAAATACCTCAAGCCAGTAAGACTTCCAGTCTTTATCACTTGAACTATAGGTGAATTAAGGAACATATCTCAAAGACACCAAAATTCCTGAATCTTCCCAGGCTTTCGTCACACTACTTGGAGTAGTCAGTGTACAGGATGCTTTAACAGTCAGTCAGGAATGTAGAGAGTTTCTTATCTTGATGTCTTATTTCCAAAATCTTACCTTGAAACCAAATGTATAGCTTCTGTCAAGAAAACTATGAGGTTTGACCCTCACTCAGATCAAGGGGAGATAGAAACATCCCAGGAAGATTATAAACTCACAGTTACTATCCTGTGCTGTAACACTGTAGCAGTTTTTCATGAGTAAGCCTCCCATATTTTGACCTACCTTTGGTTTCCAGTGCCCTGAAGTTACCGCTTTTACTAATTTTCCCAGTTTCATACTTGTTTTCTGAGGATGTAGTTGTTCAACCTCTAACAATATTATCAACAAGTAGAGTGACAGTTATTTTACTTCAGCTATGTCCCCTCTGAGTCATATATACCTGGACTTCTATTTTTCTTCAGGTTGTAGTTTTTCTTAATGGAGATATAATTCACATATCATTAAACTCTTTCAAAGTATATAATTTCTTGATTTTCATTATATTCACAAACTTAGACAATTATCACTAATTCCAGTATGTTTTCATCACTCAAAAAATGTAGAAGCCCTGTGTCTACTACCAGTCACTCCCTATTCCTCCCTCTTCTAGCACCTGATAACCACTAATCATCCTGTTTCTATGGGCACACCTATCCTGGACCTTGGGAACTGCAGTATAATCTTTCACTTCACTGGCTTCTTTCACGACACATAATGTTTTCAAAGTTCATCCTTGATACAGTATGAATTGGTACTTTTATGGCTGAATAATCTTATTGTATGCATTGATACCAAATTCATTCATCAGCTGATGGACATTTAGATTGTTTCCAGTTTTTGACTATTGTGAATAATGCTGCTGTGAACATTTGTTACAAGTGTTTGCATGTACATAGATTTTTAATTCTCTAAGGTATAGACATAGGAATAGGATTGTTGAAGCACTTGGAAACTGTTTAAATTATTTTGAGGATGTAATGATCATTTTAATTGAAACTGGGTTCCAGTTATTTAATAGGGAAATTTAAGGTGTTCACATTTATTGTGATTACTACCTTGTGTTTCCTATTTAGTTGACTACTGGAATACATTCTTTTTGGAATAATCAGGTGCACTATGTTCTCTCTCCGGTGAGAGGATTGGGTATTCTTTTTCTCCTTTTAAATTGTTGGCAGATAAATTTAAATGTACATGTTTATCTTAATTTCTACAGTAAATCAAAGTCTCCAAGCTGAGAAAAAACATTAACATGCTTTCAGTTCTTTTTCTAGCATCTCCCTAAGACACCAGAATTTAATATTAGATTCTTATGTTTATTTTACCTTTTTATATTATGTTCTGATTTTCTATTTGTGCTCGTAAGTTTCTCTAATTTCTTTGCCTAGCACTATTTCTAATATGACATACTTGTCTTTTCCCTGTATTCATTATTTCTTTTGTGGTTATTCCTCAGTGAATTTAGTTAGGCTTTATGGGTGATAAATTTTCTAAGCCCTTGGACATTAAAAATACTTTAACCTTTATTCTTGAATGACAGTTAGACAGGGTTTATTAAATCATTTTCCCTCAGAACATTGAAGGCACTACTCCGGTATTGGCTAGTTTGTCTTATTGCATGGTAAGAATCTTGATATCCATCTGATTCCTTCTTCACTTTTCTCCACAGAAACTCTTAGGACTTTCTGAAACCTTCAGGTTCTTTTATTTTACTGCTAGTATCTAAAATTGTCTGTTTTCTTCCATCTAGCTCAGCACTTAGTGGATCTTCTCAAATATGACGATTTCTACCTTTAGTAATTTTTACCTCAACACTTTCTTTTCTGTTTCAAAAATTGTTTTTTGGACCGATAATAAAATTTCTAAGTTCATCCATTATGACTTGTAACATTTTTGCTTTCTATTTTGAGCTGTATTTTTGGAGAGTCCTCAGTAATTCTTCCATTTTACTAATTTATCTTGTAATTCATTCCAGTTAATACTGTTAACTGTGAAATTAACACCAGTGACATTATAATAGTATGTGTGCCTGGAGTAATATGTTTTCCCTACATAAGCTGTGCTAGAATTTGTCCAAAAGTGAAAAAGTTAATAGCAGTGTGCTTTGTATATTTAAATATATATATAAAGATAAACGCTCCCTGCAAAATCTTTTTAATTCTCTGGGATTCTGTGATGCCCCATGCAGATCAGTGTCCATAGACATGTTGTCTTTGCATGCTAATTTATTATCCTCTTGATTACTTTCAAATGTTACTCTCTTGCTTATACCTGTGTTTCTGTCAGTGTTAATTTCTCTCATCTGTTTGGTGATTTTTGTTTGTTTTTTTAGTCATTTGCTAATCTTCCTGTTTTATAGTCCATTGATGTGCTTCATCGTTCAGTAGCAGACTGCCTGTGATTGTGAAGGAGGGGTGGGAAAAGCTGCTGTGGGACAAGGATGCTGGTGTTGGCCTTCTGGTCTGTGTAGCTACCGACAATCAGCACTTACTTGAGACATAGCATTGCTCTACATCCCAATACAGCACATCCTTATTGCTTTAGCCTGAGATACATGCCTCTTTTGATGCTGCTTAATGCAAGTGGCTATTGGGGATGAGGACCTAATTGGCTCATCTGTTTGTGTCTGCTGACTATGGCTTGATGTTCTCTTCTAACCACTCCTACTTTTGCAGATGTCTTTTCCTACATGTGGCTTGTGCTTTGGCTCCCTTCAATTTATTCTCATTCCACCTCCCATAAATTTGGTTTAGTCTGCTTTCAGGAAACTGCTGATAGTCTTTTCTTATTTCCGGTGCATATCTGATTTGTATTTGTTGAATTTAAACATCAGTTTCTTGGAAAAGCCTTCTCAAACCATCTGATTTACTGTCTACTTTCTATCATATCACCTTGGGTTTTTTTTAAATCTCTAATATTTGTCCTTTGTCAGTCTTTCTAGCCTAAATGTAAACTCCATGTTGAGCCTCTTACGTTCTATTTACTACTGTATTCTAAGTGGTTAAAATAGTATCTATTATATAGACATTCAGTTTTATGACAGTAGAATTAAATGATTTTATCTTTTTAAAAAATATTTTCTACTTGAATTACACAACTTTCTGTTTTATACCAGGAAATAGACTTAGCAAATATTCTATGTTATTGCTCTGTTTAAGACAGAAACTCTTTATTTAACCAAATAATTATCGTTGACCAAAAAGGTATATATTAATCCTTGGGCTAACTTAAAATATAAAAATCTTAACCTCTGGCACTTCAGTTCACTTGTTATTAAAGTGAAATTTGAGGGGGCGGGAAATAGGAAAACTTTGATTTTTTTTTAAGAATATCATTACAAAAAGATCAGAAACCATAATTGTATTTGCTTATAGTTTATATATTTACCCTCTAGTAAATTTCTAGTTGAAATGCATCATATTCTTGTGCCATTTTACTATGGAGCTCCTTTAGCAAGCTAAATTTCCCTTAACCAAATTTCCAAAATCTTAGAGTAAGGATTCACTTTACCAAATAAAGTTTTTCATTTTGTTCCTATATCTCTCAGAGTAAATTTGATAGCTCTAGTTACCTGACTAGCCAATATTAGTGAGCAGTTCTTGAATTTAAAATCAGTGTTTTGCAAAAATACTGATTACAAATCAGAGACAGTCTGCAGGGGAAGAGGAGGGAAAGGGATCAGGATGAGGGTGGGAAGAGCACAAAGGACTATGGTGATGATGCACATGTCAGTTGGTGGTAGAAATACTATGGGCACTACACCTGAAAAAAGAAAGCAAACATCGTTAAAATAAATAAGTAAAATAAAATCAGTGTTTTAAGTTAATACCTTAATTAAATATTAGATTAAAAAAGCAGAAAACCCCACTTTGGTACGTCAGATTCACTGCTCATGTAATAACTCCATGAAAGAAAATTTATGTCTTACTAAGTTTCCAGTAGGTCTTTGTTACTAAGTATATTTTTTTCTGTTCCCATATATATAGTTATAGAATATAATTTTATTTTCTATATAGAGGTCAGATTTTTTTTCCCTGAAAATATTTAAATTTTAAATAAAAAAAGGTAAAGAGAGGGCCTCCCTAGTGGCACAGAGATCTAAGGCACAGCCCTATGAAGCTGTCCACAGCCACTGCAGTACGAATTCAATCTCTGGTCAGGGAGGTGACCCACATGGCACAGCAGACCTCTCCTACCTAGCCTGCAGCTCCCCTCAGCAGTGTATTTTAGTCAGTCTTCGTATTCTATTCCTCACTCTGTCTCTAGTGAATCCTCTCACCCCCTGCACCTCTTCCTGTACCCCAGATCTTGTACCCATAAATAATCTTAAAAAAAGAAAAAGATAAAAGGAAGTCATTATCCAGAAAGCAGTCAAAATTCATTTGTTCCATAAAACTGAGAATCTTTATATATGTGCCATTTGGAATCAGTAGGTTACTTATACTCCTACCATCGAGAATGAACTTAAATCTTACAGAGTTAACCTCTCACCTTTAATATTTTGATTGAAGTCAGTTTTTTCCTGCCTCTTCTGTTATTTAGGCAAAGATGCAATTTATACAATTCCAGTGAAAAATATTCTTGCTGTGGAAAAACTGGAAGAGAGCTCTTTCAACAAGAAAAATGTAAGTTACATAACTACTTAGAGCTTTTAAAACTACATGTTACTTAGTTGAAAATTTTAAGTGGTAGCTTATTTTAGTATTTGCCATTAATCATTAATTTTGTTTCTAAATTGCTGGTCAGAGCCCTGTTTTAAAATTGTCCATTATTATTGATGCCTTACGTACTCTACTTAGCCTATTAAGTCAAAGGTACTTTCTCATTACTTCCTTATTATCAAATTTCTCAATTGGACACTCAAGCTACTAAAGAGTATAATGCCAGCCATTCTGTACAACTTTATCTTCTTCTATCATTCTGTACTTACATATAATAATAACAACTAAAATGATTTCCTTTTTTCCTTGTATTTTCCCACTGCTTAATCTTTGCTCAACCATTATCCTCCATCTCAAGTTTTACCTTCCTTTAGTCTATCTATATGATAGTCCTTCCCTTTGGACATTTGTGGCTTATAAAAGTTACATTCTATTTTACTGATTAGTACCATGTGATTGAAATTGTCTTTGGGACTAACTTATTTGAAAAGTAAAAATTACAGGATACCTGAGCGGCAGTTACGTACTGCATTTCTGTTATGTACCTGTTTTTATTTTGTGCTGTGCGTTGGTGTTTAGAATGTTACTGATTTTTTTCATCTTCATTGCCTGTGAAGATGTTCCAGGTAATTCACACGGAGAAACCACTGTATGTCCAGGCAAATAATTGTGTAGAAGCTAATGAATGGATAGATGTGCTCTGCAGGGTGAGCCGATGCAATCAGAACAGGCTCAGTGTTTATCATCCTTCTGCATATCTCAACGGAAACTGGCTCTGCTGTCAGGAGACCAGTGAAAACACTCTCGGCTGCAAGCCATGTACCGCGTAAGTTTTTTTCTGATTAAAAAAGCAACATTTCAAATGTGATCTATCCATACAATGCAGTATTATTTAGTTATAAAGTAGAATGAAGCAGTGATACATACGATATCACAGATGCACCCTGAAAACATGCTAAGTGAAAGAAACCAATGTCCATAAAGACAGAAAGTAGATTATTGGTTGGTGGGGAGCTGAAAGGAGAACAGAATAAGGAGTGCTGATGGACACAGGGTTTGTTTTTGGGATGATAAAAATAAAGAATGGTTGCAAAAGCAAAAAAAGAGAGTAATGTGTAAATAGATACACTATGTTAAGCAAGGTATCAGGGAAGAAGGGTTTAGCATTTTCTTTGTATGGAACCACTGCTTTTATGATTAAGCATGCAGGCTATTAAAATTATTTCATTTAAAATTTCCCCTCCCTTTGATTAGTCATGTAACAACCAAACCTCTTTGACTTCATTTTATTTCATTATCAAGGGAGACTAGATTTCTGAGTTTCTTTCTGCAAAATTCTGTTGTTCTATTTTTTGTCTCAAACCATCGGATATCCTTGACATGTTAGCAAAGTAAAAATTTTCCAATGTCTTTAATTTCTTTTTTACCATAGAGGTATCCCTGCAGATATCCAAATAGATATTGATGAAGACAGAGAAACAGAAAGAATTTATTCCCTTTTTACCCTCAGTTTATTTAAGCTGCAGAAAATGGAAGGTAAATATATAATTAAAATATTTTTTTATAACAACAGTTCCTGAAGTACTGCTTTGGCATTATCTTAAAGTTGATCATACGCATAGGTTTATCAAAATGTTACTCATATGACAGACTCCCAGAGGGAATCTTTTCTCTAGATATCATGATATCTCTTTTACCTAAGTGTGATGATCATAACTAATAAAATGTATGTATTTTAGTTACCTATGTTTTGCCAAAGGAGATCTCCTCAGTTTGAGACACCTGAGAAATTCTTGTTTGTACTACAACTTATATTTTGCAATTTAGTTTTCTAATCAGAAACTTTTCTGTTTTTATAGAGGCTTGTGGAACTATAGCTGTCTATCAAGGACCACAAAAAGAGCCTGATGATTATTCTAACTTTGTAATTGAGGATTCTGTAACAACCTTTAAGACCATTCAGCAAATAAAAAGCACTATAGAGAAGCTAGATGAACCTCATGAAAAGTATAGGAAGAAAAGATCAAGTAGTGCAAAATATGGGAGCAAGTAAGTTTTTTGTTTGTTTTTTTTTTTAAGTATTTTTAGAGGTACTTTAAACATACTTTAAAACACAGTTTGAGATGACCTATAATCCTCTGTACTCACATGTTTAAATTCAGGCTTTAACTTCATCTTTCAAGACCCAAATCAGAAGCTTTCTTTTGTATAGGTGTATCGATCCCTGGTCACCCATACTGTGTGATCTCTTCTTTTTTTCAGTTCTGGTGTCACTTCATTATGTTAGTGCTGTACTTTATCACCTTGTTTGATCTATATTCATTGTAACACATTGAATTGAATACTTAGTAGCTTTTTGGTTTTGGTTTGTTTTTCAGTAAGATCTTCTATATCACCTACAGTGCCCTGTCCATACAAAGTACTAAAAAAAAAAAAAAATCATCAGTACAAGTCCTAAGGACATTTTATACTTGATTTTTTTAGATCTGTTTCAGATACTATAGTAGATAGTAATAGCAACTGCTAACATATATTAGGCACTTACTCTATCACCAGGTGCTGTGCCTAGTACTGTTCATCATATCACTTAGATTGCTTACTAGCAGCAAGTAACAGAAAGGCCCAATAAAAGTTGCATAAACAACAGGAAATATTTGTAGTATTTCTTACTACTTATCTCACAAATTAAGTCCTATTTCTATAGTTGGTTAGTTCAGCATTTCAACATTTCAAGATAATTTTTGTCTTCCTCCAGCTTCTCCCCTCATGGGGGTACGTATGGACTATAATAGTTCACAGCCCCCACAGTTTTATGTAATATGATTGGATGCAGAAAGAACCATTTCCTCCTCACTTGAAGAACCTCTTCTAAATTACCTCCAGCTTCCCCTGAAATACAGAACAGCCCAGGTAGCACAGAATCAAGGTTTTATTTACACAAAAGTCAATAGGGAGGGGATGGTTCTTGGACCAGCAGTTAAGTTTTTGCCATAATGTACACTCTCTCACTGATCCTCCACCAGCCCAACATGTTTTCATTCCCATTTTACAGCTAGAAAATCTGAAGCTTATGGAGTTAAATGCCTTGCCCAAGGTCATACAACTGATTAGTGAGGAGATTTTGAATCCTGCCCCCACCATTTTAATTTTCTTAAAAAATTATATGAGTTATATTTGTGATTTGTGAATAATAAAAATCTCTTTCACAAGTATAAATATATTCTCTGGATAGCTCAAGGTTATTGTAAACATTCTAATTGTCTTACATTAGTATAATTGGTTCTCCTCCAATGTAATAATCCCATTTTCTTGGAACCCCAGGAAGTTTCCATATGAGGCCCAGTCAGTACATGAAGCAAAGCCTTCTTAAGTTTTACCTCCCCATTTACTCACACACAGTATACCCCTTTCCAGCTTTATTTTTCTCTATTAAAAAGTATAAATCTCTCTTAATAAAACTTGTACGTGTTCATTTTTCTTTTCCGATATCAGAATGTGAGCTCTCTGTGGGTAAGGGTTTTGTTTTTTTCTATTTTGTTTACTGTTGTATCAGTAGCTCTCAAATAGTGCCAGACATGTAATGATTTTCTTTTATTTTCTAGGGAAAACCCAATTGTTGGAAAAGCATCTTAGAGGTTGACCAATTGGTTCAGAGTAACTGGAAAATATTTTTGTTGAAGTTTTCAATCACTATATGTTTTGTTAATAGTATTTAAGAATGAACATTGGCTTCAGTGTCACCTGCATTCACATTGTATTTAATATTTAATAATTGAAATTAACTGTTTGGGAATCCTGGTATTGATGTATTACATCAATTTGAAACCCAAGATTCCCTTCATATCTCATGTTAAAAGCCATGTTTCTGCAACTTCTTTTTAATAGAAAGAATCTTCCTAAAGAAGCTTTGTAACAAAAGGAGAACTCATAGCAAGAAACCATCTTTTCTTGTAACACTCCATGTTCTGTGGACTTTTCACTACCATACTACCATTAGTGCCTGCTCTATACTGCCAACATTGCATTTTACTAGAAAATCCCAATCCATGACTAGAGCTCTCCATTTAGTTTATCTGTACCCTCTTCAGAAAAAGAATTTTTTTTTTCTTTTGATCCATTAGTCATTACAGGCTACATTAGGAATGACAGAAACTGTAAACTACTGCCAAAGCATCCTTGAATGTTGGTAGATTCTTTTGTCTACTTAAAGATGTAAACAGAACTCAGTAGGAGGAATCAGGGAACATGTACTATTGTGTGCTTCTTGTTTACATTTGGGATGAGTAATGGCAGATGAAATAAAATGAGACCACTAAATTTTTATTGTTTTAAATATTAGGTACTCATTTTCTTGATTTAAGAGTTCAGGTTAACATGACATCTAAGAACATCTCTTTTGAAAAAGAAGAGAAGTGGACAGTGAAAGAAAGTGGTAGGAAAATCACTTGACTTCACCTGTTATTCCATGTTATTATAAGGGCCACCATATAAGGACCCATTCCTCCAAGTATGAGGTTGAGAGCTAACTCCAGAACAGTCACTCGGCGCACTTTAATAATCTGGCCGCCAGATTATACTTTAGATACTCCATAGTATCTAATCTCTATGATCAGTTGAATGATCAGTGTTTAAGTCTAGAAATAGTACTTTCCTGAAAATGTTTATATTTCATTGCTGTTTCCTTATTGCCTGCTAGCCAAATGGAATTTGGACAAGCAACTGTTTGAATCCTGTCTTTCCCTAATTACTTTTATTCTAAAAACCACCACTGTAAATAGGCATTCGAAGCAAGTTGCCACCTTGAAATTAAGAGGGATACACTTTGCTTCATCAGTATTAAAAACTATGGTACTCTTATTTTATCTTTTTAAATTCGAAACATTTTTCTAAATGTGGTACTTTGAACCTTGGAGTATTTACACATATTTCTGTTTAAAACTGTGACTTATTAATGGTAAGTCTAGCTAGTAGTGCTTTCTTTGTTTCCCTGAGCATAAGCTATATTTCAAGATAACTTTACCAATTATATCATTAGTAATTATTTTTAAATTATATTACTAGTAGGTAATTATTTTTTAAAAGAATTGGCACATAATCAAAGTTACTCCATAAATGAATATAACTGAGAAATGTATTTCTCTAAATATCTTGTGAAAAACCAGTTGGTTTTATTCGGGAATCAATCGTAGTCTACAATTTGGTAGGTTCCTGGCCTATTTTGAGGACAAGTTTGAAAGAGTCCTTTAAATTTTATGACCTTGTAGATCTCATGAACAACACAGATTTATAAATGTGAAAAAACTTAGCCATTAAATACATTTTTCGTTGTTCAACTTTATTAAGATTGACATTTCCCTCTAAGAGACTTAGAAATATGTACCAGAAAAGGAATATATGGGCATTGCCAGGTACCACCATTACTCTTGGGTGACCTTTTTTTATTTAAGGCAAAAGAAAAAATTCTTCTAATTTCTCTAGTATTTTGATTATTTTTAAAGATCACCAAATGAGGACCAATGCTGTGTGAGTACATAACTCTGAATTTGAAGGAAGAGTTCAGTTATTTAGTCATTTTCTCACTTTGACACTTTTAAACTGCCAGTTTGACTAAAATTAACCAGCTTGACAATAATCTGAAAAAGAGTAATGTGAAATTAAATTAATTTCCTTTGAAAGACTTATGAAACAACAGTCCGGGTCAGCACAACCATAAGATAACTAGGCTAATTCCAGGGACCTTCTTCCTCCTTCCTTTTGAATACCTTAATTTTTACTACCTAATTTGCTTTCTCCCTTTTCATCACTTGAAAAAATACATAGCAACTCACTCTTCCTAAAAACCTGAAAAGCCCAAGAATAAAAACTAGGATAATATGGAGAAACTCTTGCCATAAATGCCAGTTCTGGTTCTTATTTTAGGCATTTCCATCAGTTGAAATTATGGTGATCTCTGACTTGTTTTGTTGTTACTGTTTTTTTGCTTAACATTGTTTTTTGATAATTCAGTTAATAAAATGATGGGCAATAGCAAAAAATTTTTACTCCCAGAAATATAATTTCTCAAATTGAACTATTTTATTTGCCAAAGAAATATGTTTATTATATCACTGGTAATGGTTATGTCAAACTAGGCTTTTCTTACCAAAAAAAAAGGTGATGGATGATGTGTTTCTGTTTTTGAAGCCTAGTTTTGTTTTTTTCATTTATCAGATTCATGCAAGGTTTTAGAAAACTTTTTTTTTCTTTTTAAAGTAAAAGCACCTATAATTTGCTCTAACGGTACATCCTGTAAAGACAGAATGCTACAAAGCTGTTTAGGTGTCTTACAGAATGTGAAATATACAGGACTCATTCTAGAGTTAAACTACTAGTCTTGACTGATACTATCTGCTTCCATTTTTATTAACTTGGAAATTACTATGTTGCTAGTAAATATTGGTTTTTACAGTGTCCAGTTTGAAAATGTAAGTTATCAAAACTTAATGTAGTGAATTTGTGTAACCATGTTGTATTGTTGAGAATGTATTTTTATTTAAATTTTATTTTCTTATCAAAAGTATTATAAAAATTTAAAACTTTTGTAACTGTCGCTTGGAAATAACTCAATAAATTACATAAAGCCTGTCCATTCTGAGACCCTTCTTTTTTTAACTGATTTAATAATTTCTTGTTTAAAATTACTATATCATACCTCTTCGTAAGGTAATAGTGGGAGTGAGAAGTCCTCAGTAACAAAGCGGAATAAAGCAACCTGGAAAAGGCTTGGTGTTCTTTTCTTGCATTTAACTAAGCTGATATTTGATGGACTATGGTCTTTACTAACTCACCAGACTTGTTTTGAGGACCTACAGTAACTATATGCTATGTAAGAACCTGTCACATCCAGTGTACAAAGGCATGTTCCACTCCTATGTGGGTAAACGTTTTAGAACCAAGTGTTTCAGCCTGTTTTTTATTTTATGAAATATCCCTTTAAAAAGTCTACATCAAAGCCTCTGGCTACTCAGGGACTGCATTAACTTCTGCAGATTGGACTACCCTGTCACTTGATCTTCATTGCTTCCCTCTGGGTGTTATTATTGGACGTTGTGCTATTTTGCTGAATTGTCTAGTGGATATAAAATGACAGCACCAAAAACCAGGTTAGTCAATAACTTGTGACCCAACAAGAGAAGTCAAAATCCCTCTTCATTAGTGCCTCAGCAGCCCTTATAGCATTCCCAAGTAAACCTTCATAAAACTTAACCACTATGATTCCAGAAGTTTATGACTAATAAAATGGAGTAAATAGGGTTCTGAATTTCAGAGGATTTCACTTTTACTACAAACCAGAATCCTCTCACATTAGCCCATGTATTAGAACATAAATTGTCAGAAACATCAAAAACATAGGGTTCTATTCTGTTATAAACAAGCCAGGTCTTTAAGGATAGAGAGCCATATTTTAGTTGGGTTTTCCTTTCTATGTTGTGTGATTCCAAATCAAAACATCAGATGCTGAGCAGTCCAGTCCCTCTTTGTGTACACAAGATTAAGAAGCAAGACATAGCTTGGAAATGCTGGTATAGTTTTCTCTACTACCCCAAGTCAATGACTAGTGCTGTCCCTTCAGAGAATAATCTCTCTTGTATAGACATGACATACTTTAAAATAAACTGACCATTGTTCAGAGACTTTTGGTCTTGATTCCTCCTTCCGTGTACATCCTCCCCTAAGGTTTCATCTTCTATAGCCTAAAGGTTCATTCTGACTTTTCACTTTGCCATTTGACTCGCTAGTTTGGTGACAGCATTACCATCATACTGTAAGTTTATGCCTGTATAGACTTAATTTTTGTGGTTATGTTTTTGCTCTTCCATATGTGCACAACCTCCATTTACTCTCCACCAAACCACCTGTGCTAATGCCCCATCTGCCTCTGTCCCTCCTCTATACCCCCTGTTCTCTCTGGTAACCCTTATGTTTTTTCACTGAGTTCAAGATTAATTACTGCTGTATTTTACCTGTGTATATTTTTGGTTATTCATATTCCACTGATAGCTGTCATTCATTTTTTACTTATTTAATCAGCTTACAATTCATCCATTTTGTCCCAGATGCCACTAATTTAATCTTTCTTCACGGTAGTATTCCATTGAATATATATTCCACAACTTTATCCATTGTCTGTTGAAGGGCATTTAGGTTGATTCCATGGTTTGAGAATTGTGGACAGTGCTGCTATGTATGCAGGCATAAATAAATCTTTTTTATTAGAATTTTTATTATATTTGGATAAATATCTAATAGACGTATTACTGGGTTATACAAAGTTTCTGTTTTTATTTTCCCAAGAAATCTTTTTTTAATTAGATTTATTTAATTATATTTGACATCATTTGTAGTTCCCAGGGGGTTCCCACCACCATTTCACCTATACACCATCACCTCAGTCCCTTGTGCTCCTTCTGCCCTCATCCCCGTCTTTGCCCTCCTCTCCCTCCCCTTCTGCCCCTTTGGTTTATCTTTGACCTTTTGGTCTTGTTGAGTTTTTTTGTTTGTTTTTGGTTGTAATTGCCCATTTCCTTGAGCTTACTCTTTTTTTTTGTACTTGTTGCTCTTTCACATTCCTCCCAAAAGTGAAGCCATCCAATATTTTTCTCTGGCCTTCTGACTTGTTTCACTGAGTCTAATTCCTTCTAGCTCCATCCATGTTTCTATAAATGGCCCTAGCTTATCATTTGTGATTGCTGAATAGTATTCCATTGTGTATATGTACCACATCTACTTGATCCAGTCATCTACTTTTGGGCATTTGGGTTGTTTCCAGGTCTTACCAATTATAAATAGTGCTGTAATAAACATGGGGATACAGGTGCTCTTTTGGATCGGTGTTTTTGTGTCCTTTGGGTAGGTCCCTAGGAGTGGGATTGCCAGATCATATGGTAGTTCCATCCCTAGTAGACTGAGGAACCTCCATACGGCCTTCCATAGCAGTTGGATTAGCTTGCATTCCCACCAGCAGTGTACTAGGGTTCCTTTTTCTCCACATCCTCGCCAGCATTTGTTGTTGTTGGTTTTTTTTTATATGTGCCATTCTTACCGGTGTGAGGTGGTACCTCATTGTGGTTTTAATTTGCATTTCCCTGATTATGAGGGATGCTGAGCATTTCCTCATGTGCCTGTTGTTCATGTGTATGTCTTCTTTGGAGAAGTGTCTTTAAAGTTCTTCTGCCCATCTTTTGATTGGGTTTTTTGCTTTGTTCTTCTTGAGTCTTATGAGTTCTTTGTATATATTTGTTATCAGACCCTTGTCTGTTGTGTGGAGCACAAAGATTTTTTTTCCCAGTCAGTGGGGTGTGTCTTTGTTTTATTTAATGTTTACTTTGCTGTACAGAAGCTTTTTATCTTGAGGTAGTCCCAGCTGTTTATCTTCTCTCATTTTTATTGCTTTGGGGGATGCATTTTCAAAGGCGTTAGAGATGTATATCTTGTTGTGTTTTACCTATGTTTTCTTCTATATATTTTATAGTTTCAGGTCTTATAGTTAGGTCTTTTATCCATTTTGAGTTGATTTTTGTATATGGTGTGAGATAGTAGTCCAGTTTCATTTTTTTTTTTTTTGCATATGATGGACTAGTTTTGCCAGCACCATTTATTGAATAGGCTATCTTTGTCCCAATGCAGATTCTTTGCTCCTTTGTCAAAGATCAGTTGTCCATAGTTGTGTGGTTTTATTTCTATGCTTTCTATACGGTTCCATTGATCTGTGTGTGTCTCATTCCAGTTCCATGCTATTTTAATTACTGTTGCTTTGTAGTAGAGTCTGAAGTCTGGGAGCGTGATACCTCCATTCTCCTTTTTTGTCAATAGAGCTTTGGCTAATTGGGGTTTTTTGTGTCTCCATATGAATATCATCAATATTTGGTCTCAAAGAATTTCATTGAGATTTTTATTGGTATTGGGTTGAATCTGTAAATTGCTTTTGGTAGGATGGCCATTTTGTTAATATTGATTCTTCCTATCCGTGAACAGGGGATATCTTTCCATTTCTTTGTGTCCTCTTCTATTTCTTTTAACAGTGTTTTATAATTTTCTCTATATAGGTCTTTTGTTACTTTTGTTAGGTTGATTTCCAAGTATTTGATTTTCTTGGTTTCAGTTGTAAAGGGTATATTTTTCTTGATTTCTTCTTCAGATTGGTTGTTTGTGTATAGGAAGGCTACTGACTTTTGTGCATTTATTTTGTATCCTGCTACTTTACTAAACTGGTTGATTGTTTTAATTAGATTTTCTGTAGACCCTTTAGGGTTTTCCAATATATTAATTATATCATCTGCAAATAATGATAGTTTTACTTCCTCTTTCCCTATTTGGATCCCTTGTATGTCCTTTTCCTGTCTTATTGCTCTAAGAATTCAGTACTGTATTGAATAGCAGTGGAGAAAGTGGGCATCCTTGTCTTGTTCCTGATCTTAAGGGGAATGCTCTCAGTCTTTCACCATTGAGGATTATATTAGCAATGGGTTTGCTATATGTAGTTTTTACCATGTTGAGGTATGGTCCTTCTGTTCCAAGGATTTTGAGAGTCTTCATCATGAATGGATGTTGGACTTTGTCAAATGCCTTTTCTGCATCAGTTGATAGGATCATATGGTATTTTATCAAATCTTCATAAAGTTTTCTACAGGGTCACCACAACCTTGTCAACATTTGTTGATTCCACTTTTTATGGGTCATTCTCACAGAGGTGATGCTATACCTCATTATGGTTTTGATTTGCATTTCCCTCGTCATAAGTGGATGTTGAACAATTTTTCGTGTTTATAGTCTTTCTGAATGTCTTTCAGAAAAGTGTCTATTTAGGTCCTTTATCCATTATTTGATCGGGTTGGTGGTTTTGTTGTTGTTAGGATTGTGTAAGAACTTTGTACATTTTAAAGATGATTCTCTTGTCAGATGTATCATGTACAAGTCTTTTTTCCTAATTCTGTAAATTGCCTTTGGTTTTTCTGATGGTTTTCTTTTGAGGAACAAAACCATTTTAATTTGATATAGTCCCAATTGTTGTTCTGATTTGTTTTTTGCTTTTGTTTCCCTTGCCCTTGAAGTTGAGTACCCAAATACATTTTTGTGGTAGATGTATTTTTGGCCCCTATATTTTCTTTCTAGTACTTTATGGTTTTGGCGCTTTTGGTCACATCTTTATTATATTTTGAATTAATATTTGTATATTGAGTTAAATATCCACCTTGTTTCATTTTTTTTTTTTTGTATGTCTCCAAGGTTCCCAGCACCATTTATAAAAGTTGCTATATTTTTTCTGTTATAAGGTCATAGCTCTCTTGTTGAAGATTAGCTATCCATTTTTGTGTGGGTTTATTGCTGGGCTTTTAATTCTTCTCCACTGGTCTGAGTTTCTGTTTTGGTCTTAGCAACATAGTGTTGTCATTTCTGTTGCCGTATAATGAAGTTTGAAGCCAGTAAGTTAATATCCATTTTTTTTTCTCTGAGGATTGTGTTAGCTATTTTGGGCCTGTTGTGGTTCCATATAAATTTTATAATTATCCCATTTCCTTGAAAAAAGTCTTTAGTACTTTGATAAGCTATTGCATTGTATCTGTAAATTGCTTTGGGTAATGTGGCCATTTTAATGATGTTAATTCTTCCAGTCCATGAGCATGGAATATCTTTCCATTGCCTTGTGTCATTTTTTAACAGAGCTTTATTGTTTTAAATATGCAAATCATTTACCTTGTTTAAGTTTACTACCAGGTCCTTTGTTCTTTTTGGGGTGATTTTAAATGGGAGTGTATTCTTTATTTCCTTTTGATACATTGTTTGCATATAGAAATGCAACTGATTTTATGTACTTATTTTGTATCGTGCCACTTTATTGTATTCATTTATTACTTCTTAGTTGATATATTTACCCTCTCTAAGTTTATTAACATGTCATCTGAAAACAATTAGTTTCACTTTTCCAGTTTGGATTCTTTTTTTGTCTTGACTTGCATAATTGCTTCAGGTAGGACTTAGAATACTATGTTGAATAGTAGTGATGTTAGTGGCCATCCTTGTCTTGTTCAGGATCTTAGTTGGATGGAAAGCTTTCAGCTTTTCATCATAGAGTATGGTCTGTGAACTACAGGTTTGGCTTTTATAATGTTTGGCTATGTTCCATTTATTTCTGTTTTATTGAGTGGATTTTTTTCCTCATACAGAAGTTTTGAATCTTGTCAAATCTTGTATGGCATCTTCTGAGATGGTCATGTAGTTTTTACTTCCTTATTTGTTGATATGATAAATGACACTGATTTGCATATGTTGAACCAGTCTTGCTTCTTTGGAATGAAGCCTACTTAATTGTGAACGTTTCTCTCTATATGTTGCTATATTTGTTTGCAAGGATTTTGTTCAGGATTTTTGCATCTACATTCATCAGAGATACTGGTCTATAATTTTCTTTTTTTCTAATGCCTTTGTTTTGTTTTGGGGTCAGGGTAATGCTGGCCTCATAGAATGTATTGGGAAGTTTTCCCCCCTCTTTGATTTGTTGAAGCATTTGAATAATGTAGGTATTAGATTATCTTTGAAGGTTTGATTGAATTCAGTGGAGAAGCCAATGTGGTCCTGGACTTTTGTTCTTGGGAGACTTTTTATTAGCCTTAGTTCCAAAGCTTGTGGTTGGACTGTTTAAACTGTCTGTTTCATCCTAACTCAGTCTTGGGAGGTTTTAGGAGTCTTAAAATTTGCCTGTTTCCCCTAGAACTCCAGTTTGTTTACACAGAGACTTCTGTAATAAGTTCTTATGATCCTATGTATTTCTGAAGTATCTTTTATGTTACCTCTTACATTTCTGATTCTGTTGATTTTTGTTTTCCCTCATCTTCATAAACCTACCTAATGGTTGTTAATTTTGTTTATTGTTTCGAAGAACCAACTTGTAGTTTCACTGATCTTTTGGAGTGTCCTTTTTCTCCATTTATTTCTTTTCAATTTTTTATTCCTTTCTACTGACTTTGGATGCTTTTGTTCTTTGTGGTATTAGATTATCTGATATTTTTCTTTTTTTTTTTAAGTGGGACTGTATTGCTATTAATTTCCCACATAATATTGCTTTTAGAATATCCCATAGAGTCTGGTAGCTTGTCTCTGGATGCTTTTTGAGCTCTTTTGATTTCTTCTTGGACCCAGGAGTTGTTCAGAAGCATTTTGTTTAGTCTCCACGTTTTTGTTTATTCCATTTCTTTTGTGGTTATTTTCTAGTTTTATAGCACCATGGTCTGTGAGGATGCTTGTTACAGTTTCCGTATTTTCTAAGACATGTATCTCCTAGTATATGATATAGAGTACTATGTACACTAGGGAAGAATTGACTTCTATCATTTTGGATTGGAAAGCTCTTTTCCTGGTTATTGGTTTACCAATAAACCCAACTGTTAAAACACATCATTTTAAGGTCTTTAATTTCTTTGTTAATTTTCTGAGTGATCTACCCTTCATGTCTGTGGTGTCTTAGTGTCTACACAATAACTTTTTAGTAATACTATTGTTGATACATTTTGGATCTGTTAATAGTTGCTTTGTGTAACTAGGTGCTCCTATATTAGGTGCATAAATATTAATAGTTATATCTTCTTGGTGAATTTTTCCCTTGGTCACTATATAATGTCCATCTTTGACCCTGATTACTTTTTTAGTTCAAAGTCTACTTGATCTGATTTGAGAATAACAGTACCTTTTTATTTTAAAAGTATTAGTATGTATAATCTTGCTCCAAATTTTTAGTTTCTTTTTGTCTTTTGGTTTTAAGTGGGTCTCCTGTAAACATAGTAGTGATGGCTGAAACTTTTTCACTGCATTGTTAGTCTGTATTTTTATTGGTGAATTCAGACCATTTACATTTGAGGTGATTATTGAACTATTAATATTTATCATTCATTTTGTGTTTGATATTTGTTTTATTTTTGTTTCTTTTTTTTCTATTTCTTTCTGAATGGCTTTCTATAGTATTTCTATCAGTTTTTTTGTTTCTTCATCTGTGGGTATTTATTCTCAAATTTGGGTTAGTGGTTACCATGGGGTTTTACTTAAATTTCTATGTGTTAAGTTCTTTATGTATCTGTTCTCTGACATTGAACTCTACAGGTTCTGTCCATTTCTTCAATACTGTTTTGTTGTTTACTCCTTGGTCTTGCTTATGTTGTTTTGTTGCAACAATGTTGCTATTTTGCTGAGGAGTTTGTGTTTTTTGCTTTTTTGTAGAAGAACTTAAAGCATTCAAGGGAAGCTCTAGTTAACGTTAATAAACTCCATAACTTCTGTATGTCTGGGAAATCTTTATTTCACCTTCATACTTGATAATAAAAAGGTTAGAGTATTCTTCTGTGGCAGTTCCAGTCTTTTAGAATTGTGAACACTTCCTTCCACTGTTTTTTCCTTAAGAGTGTCTGGGCAGAAGCCCCAGGAAATTCTAATACGGGAACCTTTGTAATTTGTTTTTTCCTTGCTTCCTGTGTAACTTTTTCATTATCTTTGTTTTTTGACAATCTGACAATGATGTGTCTGGTTGTACATCTTTTTACATTTGAAAATTTGGATATTCGCTCAGCCTCCTGAAAGTCCATATTTAATTCATTCTCAAATTGCTTATATTCAAGCCAGAGACCACATCAGAGTAACCCGAGGATTCCTCTACAGGGTCAATACCAGATGAACATAGAATCTTTCCCAGTTACCACCCAAACATCCCAGTCCCACCTCTGCCACCTATTTGTGTAGAAAAGTATGTTACTCCAGTGGACCCTTCCTAATAGAATGTTCCCAGCCCTACATAGTGCTCTGCAGGTATGGGCCAATTTAGCTGCTTTACTACTGTAGATTGCATCATCTGCCTCCCATCATCTAAGGAATTAACAGAACAGGAGTCTTGGTCATTAATGAAATCAGTGATTTCTGTATGAAGCAAGCTAATGCAGACAAAGAGCCCAGCACTTTCTGCCCAGGTATTCATTAAACAAGGAAGTTGTTAGACTGAAGAGGCCTCTAGTGTCATGGCTACTTGGGTAAGCTAACCAAAATCTAAACCTGTGAATGCCTCGAGTTTACAAAACAAGTCACTAATCACAAATAGTCAGCCAGGCTTTAAGCTATAGCCAACAATGGATGTCCTTATTTATGTCCAATGAATGTCAATTATTTAAAAAGATGGTGCCTTTTTTAACAATGTGGGTAGAATACTCGGTGATTAATCTCAGTGAAATAAAGTAAGAGACATTGGATAGTTTTGGGTTGTGAATGACCAAAGAAAATAAACTAGCAAAACCTAACAAAAATAACTCTAATAACTGAGAAGTGGGGTGGTTACAAGAGGGGTGGTCTGGTCTTAGGAGAGAAGGTGCAAGAATGACGGGATCAGGTGAAATGTAATGGCAGTGTCCTGGGAGCTGAGGTTTACATGTTGAGTGTAAAGATGTGCCCCCCAAATTACATAGTTATGCAAACAAATAGTAATAAAAATTTGATTTACTAAAGTGAAACAGGGAGTACAGAATCTGTAACCATGGTACAAGAATGGATTAGGAAAATTGAGAGACCAGAAAATCTACTTGAGTAACAAAAACAGTTAAGAAATCACCATGGGTATGATGAGCACCAAATCAGTCACCTTTGGATTCATCTGACTGCAAGCAGAACACATGGTAGACTCAAAAAACACTGGGATAAAGGAATGACTGAACAGAATGGCCCTAACACGTGACTCTCCTGTGCTCTGTGTGGTAAAGCACTGGAGTCAGCCCAAGAGCTGAGCTCTGTGGTCTGCTGCAGAGTCATCCTTACGCTAAGCATGAACAGTCACTGCAAATGAAAGTTTATTTTTTCTAGTCATTGCTTTATTCATCTGCTTAAAACCTAGTCAAATTGTATTAGGGAGTCAGAAGTAAAATATCATCGTCATCTTCCCTTTTTTGTTTCTGTACTTTCCTTTTTAAAAATCTCTCCTTGGGGCCCTCCCTGGTGGTGCAAGGGGTTAAGCACGCACCATGAAGCATCTGCAGCACAAGATTAATCCCCAGCCAGGGAGGTGACCCACATGGCACAGCAGACCTCCCTTGCCTGCTGCTTCCCTCAGCAGTATATTTCAGTCGATCTGCCTCTTCTGTTCCCCACTATGTCTCTGGTGAATCTTATCATCCCCTACACCTCTGGCCTGTGCCCCAGCTCTTGTATGCATAAATAAGTAAAACCTTGAAAAAAAATCTCTCCTTGGCTCCTGTCAGCAGGACACGCCTAACCATTTCTGGTAAAACCCATATACGTTTTTACTCAAACTTAAAACTTTCAGTGTGCCTCAGTTTGTCTTTTTGCAGTTCATATATAAAAAGCAGCCTAAAAACAGCAATGCTGGTAATGAAGATGTGAAAATGATTCTTATTTGGACTCAAATAAGGAGCTGAGGGACTAACAGTCATGTTATGTCACAGAGAACATTTTGGGTGATATCAGCCCTTCTGGTGATCAAAGAAGAGGTCAGGTCTGGGCATTTCCCCCACATCTGAGGTACTGGCTTTATTTCGTATAGCAAGCCCCTCCCCTGCCCCTCTCATTATTTATGGTGAACATAGAGTAATTAAAATCTGTAACCATCAACAGTGTCATGACCATTTGGGGACTCAACTGCATTTTTGGGTGGTGGTTTAAAAGAAACAGCCTGAAATGTTAAATTTGTGGCAAGAAAATTAAGCAAAGTCTTTACCATCTCAAATTAGCTTTCACAACTTAATTTTATTTACTGTTTACTTATATCTTGGAAATGTTTGACACATTTTATTTTACTTAGTGTCTCGAATTAGAGACTTGCTCAATTAAGAGGTCATCGTGCTTAAATCTAATCACTCTTTGCAAGTATTTTATCTGCATATTGAGAAATATCTGAAAATCTTTACAAATAGAGAAATAAATATAGGAGGGATATAAGCTGTGTAACTTGCATGTATTAAATTCTACACTGTCAGTAAAAGTGCCAAAATTCAGCTAATTTTTGTTTCTCATTCATCCCAGCAAATGGGGGCTGGAGAATAGATGGGAGAGGGGCTATATTGGATTTAAGTTTTAACTCTCCAGTGGCTTCAGGCCACTTGGATTCATCTTGGGCTCTCCCCATCCCCCCCACCCCCACCGCCCGCCCCAATATTAATACCAAGGGTAAGTGAGAAGAGTGTTGGGGATGATATGAGCTCTCACTTCAGCAACTGTCAGACCCTGGAAGACACTTTGACAAGCAGGCTCATGGGGCCCAACCTCCCTTCCAGAGGTTTCCCACTGCTACAGACAACTCCCCTCAACAGACAGGGCTTCAGCTCAGGTCCTTCCTCCTGGGCAAGCTCTGGCTATGTGAGGACGTGGTCGCCTGAGCACCTCTGAAACTTCTTGCCCATTTGTTCCATCAGTGGAATCCAAACTCCAGGTGGGTGTGGATCTGTCTCAGCACCTGGATAGTTGACACAGTATCCTGGCTCCTTTCCTTGCATTCATGTCACCTTAAAGTAAGTTCCTGCCAACATCACTCTCCAGTCCTCTGAATTGCTGACAAAGGTCCCTGCTTCCTTCATGAGATTGTGTGGAATGAAAAATATTTGGTCAAAGGTAAAGGATGGCACTTGTCAGTGAAGATAACTAATCTCATGGGCCTCCCTGGTGGCACAGTGGGTTAAGCAACGCACTATGAAGCAAACTGCAGGCACTGCAGCACGAGTTCGATCCCTGCTGCTGGACAGGGAGGGGATACACATGGCGCAGCAGACCTCTTCTGCCTCACCCGCTGCTCCCCTCAGCAGTGTATTTCTGTTGATCTGCCTGTTCTGCTCCCCACTCTGGCTCTGGTGAATCCTCTCACCTCCCTGGACTCTGGCCTATACCCCAGCTCTTGAATGCATAAATAAATAAATCTTTTTTACAAAAAAAAGATTACTAATCTCATGGTCCTCAAATCTGAGTTCCAACAGGCACATGAGAAAATGCTCAGCATCCCTCATAATCAGGGAAATGCAAATTAAAACCACAATGAGGTACCACCTCACACCGGTAAGAATGGCACATATAAAAAAAAACCAACAACAACAAATGCTGGCGAGGATGTGGAGAAAAAGGAACCCTAGTACACTGCTGGTGGGAATGCAAGCTAATCCAACTGCTATGGAAGGCCGTATGGAGGTTCCTCAGTCTACTAGGGATGGAACTACCATATGATCTGGCAATCCCACTCCTAGGGACCTACCCAAAGGACACAAAAACACCGATCCAAAAGAGCACCTGTATCCCCATGTTTATTACAGCACTATTTATAATTGGTAAGACCTGGAAACAACCCAAATGCCCAAAAGTAGATGACTGGATCAAGTAGATGTGGTACATATACACAATGGAATACTATTCAGCAATCACAAATGATAAGCTAGGGCCATTTATAGAAACATGGATGGAGCTAGAAGGAATTAGACTCAGTGAAACAAGTCAGAAGGCCAGAGAAAAATATTGGATGGCTTCACTTTTGGGAGGAATGTGAAAGAGCAACAAGTACAAAAAAAAAGAGTAAGCTCAAGGAAATGGGCAATTACAACCAAAAACAAACAAAAAAACTCAACAAGACCAAAAGGTCAAAGATAAACCAAAGGGGCAGAAGGGGAGGGAGAGGAGGGCAAAGACGGGGATGAGGGCAGAAGGAGCACAAGGGACTGAGGTGATGGTGTATAGGTGAAATGGTGGTGGGAACCCCCTGGGAACTAAAAATGTTGAATATAATAAAATCTTTTTTAAAAAAATAAGTCCCTATCATGGAGAAAAGAATAGGCATAGTATGAGGTACCAGGTTAGCGGAGGAGAGGTTCAGGACCCCTTTAAATTCTTATAAAAAAAAAGATGATCTGCTTTCAGGATCCCAGACTTAGCTCCACTTCCCAGCAGAAAAATAGCACCCTCATTCTTTCCAGTCCCAGGACCTCACTGTTTGAATGTTTCACATTCCACAAATCATCTTTTCAGAGCCTCTTCTATCCATTTTCAAAATCCCATGTCATCTGAACTTTCATGATCTGGGGAGATGAGTGGCCAGGTCACCCCTCTAGTCTCACTCAGCTCCCCTCCTAGAATGAAGCACATTCCACCAGCATGCAGCCTGAACCCTAGTCCCTAACTAGAAGGCAAGTTTCTGGTGCTAGACATGGTTCTAGAAGCAGGTGCGGGCCTGGGGAGGATCAATTATATGTATTTTATGAGTACTTTCTCACTTCATCATCAGGCAATCATGACACCAAGGAGTAATCTGCTGCCCAGAAAAGCTAAGTGACTTCCTAAGGTGGCAGGTATGACCCTAGACTGTCCCACCTGTCAGGCCTGCTGGTAGAAGACGGAGTGCAAGACTTAAAAAAACTTGAAAGCAAGTTAGTGAGTGCTTAACTGCCACCAAAATTAAGAGGCAGAGTCGCAAAATGCTCCCGAGACTACTGACCAGCTTTGAATAAGAGGGATCCAAAGGGACCATGAAAAACAGCAATGGAGAGCACAGTGAGGAAACAGGGAGCTACACAGACAAGCCACTGGGGAGGTGGGATGCCACACAACCCAGGAATGTGTTTATCTCAGGTCTGAGTGGGGCCAGGGCCTGTGCAGATTAGTCACGGGAGGGAAGGCTAGTTAATGTCAGTAGGCAGGGCCCAGCCCGAACCCAGGGACACGGGTCCAGGTGGCAGCACCAGGGTCTGCAGCCCAAAGCCAATCTGCACGTGCCCTGACAGCTGCACGGTGCCTTGGATGCTGGAGCCAGACACAGGGCACCGTGCTGGCACAGGGTCTCAGCCACCCCTGCCCTACTGAGCCTGAAGTCTTCTCCACACAGTGGCTACTCAGCTTCTCGGGAGGCCACCTGACAAGTCTGCTCACCCAGGTCCAGGGCTCACGTTCACAGAACTCTCGCAATGTGACACTCCTTGCCTAGGCCTGGTCACTGACAGAGCTTTCAGTGAGCTTCATTACCAGTGAGATGGTAAATGTTCTCTCTGACAGTCCAGAAAGAGTCAGGCCCAAATCTCAGGTCTCAGGCCTCACACCCTGTTCTCTCTCTGGCTCTGTCCTATAAACTGGGTTCTGACACCCTGAATTTCTGGCAGACATGGAGAATCCAGAATAAACTCCAAGCATAGTGATAGCCAGGGAGTGGCCAGATTTGGGTACCTTCCAGAATGTTGTCAGGTGCCGGGAAGATTCCTGAGCCCTTGACACAATCTCCTTTAACCCTGGCCTAAGAACCAGCAAAATGGCCTTTCTTACTCCTCTATACTTAGGTGTAAAATTCACAAAGGATTTTTAAGGGCATCCCTGTTGAAGTGCAAATTTCCAGGGTAGGAAGAGTCTCTTCTTAGGCCTCTGCACGTCAGTTCTGCAACTTGTGTCAACATTTTAGGGAGCTGTAAAAGACAGGGGAACATTAGACGAGTGGTTTTCAAAGTGAGGTCCCAGGACTGGTGGAATCAACAACACCTGGGACCTTGACAGAAATGCAAGTGTTCAGGCCCCAACCCAGACCTTCTGGGGCATAGTTGGGGCAGGGCGGGAAACCAGCTGGACAATGAGGCTTCCAGGATATGAGTTAGTCACTGGTCGGCGAGATGATCCAGAGGTGTCCTGATGCCATAGCTTCCAGGATGTTCTTCATGGCTGAAGGAGAAGGCTATTATTCCTGGAAGCACCAGATCATCCCCAACACTCTCTTTCTTACCTTCTGTGTTAATACTGGGGGAAAAGCCCCATGCTAAATCAAAGTGGCCTGAAGCCATCGGAGATGAAAAATTAAAGTTCCCAAAATATTATTGTTGGGAGTACTCAGGAAGACTCAAGTGTGGTGCCTTTTACACAAATATTGTGAGTCACAATAACTGTGTTTATCTTCTTTTTCCTTTGGCAAATAAGGAAACATCTGTGAAGGTGCTGATATTTATTTATTTTTGGATGAGCATTGTGATAGTGGAAATATTTCTGACATGATTATAGAACCCTGGGGCTAAAGCACTGCCCCTGAGAGGAGGATTGGAGGAGTCAATTGGTAAATAATGCAGACATTCCCTTTGAATTAAAGACCGCAAGGTGTCAGTCTTTGTTTTTAAGTGACATCACTCCAGGCATCTTGCTTTTCCATAAAATACAAGTTGCAGTCAGTGGTGAAGGAAAGAAAGCAGTGCTGTGCCCAAATTCTCAAATAATACTGCTTTTTCTGAGCCTCAGTTTCCCTTTGTTTCTCAGCCCACAGTGTTACCTACTGAGTCATATCACTGGCTGCTCAGAAAGTCAAACTCCAAACTGCGGATTGTTCCCCAAAAACAAAGCCCTTTGTCAGTATGTGGTGTCACCATAGGAGAATGGCCATTAGTACCCTAGAAACCATCTCTCCAAGCAGTGAGTAAAGGAAGACAGTACAGGAAAGAAAGGAATGTCAGACATGATTTCTTCATTTTCTGGTCCAGGAGGGCACCAGAAGTCCAGGGGCAGTTAGATACAGGATTATAGAACCTTGCTCTTTTCTGTCTTTCTGTTTAAAATGGCCCCTGGTTGTTCGTCAGGCTCTGACGTTATCAGCATCCTTGGAATAAAAACATCACGTTAAGCATTGAACAACCCACTGCCATGGCCCTGAGCAAGGATGTACAGTGCTTAGGCTAAACTCCTAGGCTAAAGGTTAAGGCAAGGGTCATGTCATGGTACTTGGCTCAGGCTTGACCACAGTTGGTTGCTGAGATGTCAGGTAGACGTAGGCCTTTGATTGAGTCAGACCCTGGGTGAGAATCCACAACTGCAGATTGCTGATGTGGCCACCACTGACCTTCGAATTAAACCTTACTGACATATAAGACTTTTGAAATTATGTAAGAGAAAAGGAGGCATTCTATGTCCCGTGATGACAGGGTGTAAAGAAACCTAGCTGACAAGGGTCTAACCCTAAAGCGGAATGCAGCCTCTGGCTCCATGTTCTTGAAAACAGGGTTGGACACAACAGACATGTGGAGAGAACAGTGATTTTAAAAACTGGTTTGGGAGAAACAAAAACACAGCCACACAAAACCTTGCACTTCCTTGCACAGGAAGGTTTGTGGAAACTTTGTTTGTAACGGTCAAAAGAGGGAAGCAACCCAAATGTCCATTAACAGGTGAATAGATAAACAAACTGTGGTCTTATCTAAACAATGGAACCTGAGCAGCAACTTGAAAAGATGACTTACTAACACACCAACAGTATCAGTAAATCCTCAAGTCACTGTTTGGAGGGAAAGAAGCCAGGCGAAAAATACTTTGTTGTGTGACTCATTTCTATAAAATTCTAGAAGGTGCAAATTAATCCACAGTGACAGGAAGCATTCAAGAGTTACCTGGGGGGTGGGTGAGGGCCAGGGTCAAGGTTACAATGGCACAAGGAAATGTGGGGTGTCGCTAGATATGATCACCCTGGTTGTAGTTCCATGACCAGTATCAAAACTTGTCAAATTACACAACTAAAGATGTCCAGTATGTCAGTAGTATGTCAATAACACACCAATGAAGTTTATTAAAATATGGATTGGCACTTCTGACTGCTTCTTAGAGAAACTGGTTGCATTTCTGCTAGACTCCCCTCTTCTTCCTGGCTGAACTGAAGCATACAGGTCTTTGTCTTACATTATGACATCAAGAGTGAGATCAAGGGGCCTCTCTGGTGGCACAGTGGGTTAAGATGCAGCACTATGAAGCATCCTCAGCCACTGCAGCACAAGTTCAATCCCTGGCCAGGGAAGGACTCACATGGCGCAGCAGACCTCTCCTGTCTCACCCGCTGTTCCCCTCAGCAGTGTACTTCAGTCAGTCTGTCTGTTCTGTTCCCTACTCTGTCTCTGACGAATCCTCTCAAACCTCACACCTCTGGCTTGTACTCCAGTTCTTATATGCATAACTAAATCAATCTTTACCAAAAAAAAGAAGTGAGGCTATCCCAGGGCAAATGATGGGTGCATTTTAAGGTTTTTTTTTTGTTTTTTGTTTTTTTAATATCCATTTACTTATGCATACAAGAACTGGGGCACAGGCCAGAGGTGCAGGGAGGTGGGGCTGAGAGGCCCCACCAGAGACAGTGTGGAGGAGAACAGGCAGATCAACTGAAATACTCTGCTGAGAAGAGTAGCAGGAGAGACAGGAGAGGTCTGCTGCACCATGTGGGTCACCTCCCTGGCCAGGGATTGAACTCGAGCTGCAGTAGCTGAGTATGCTTCATAGTTCTGTGTCTGACCCCTTGTGCCACCAGGGAGGCCTCTTGATCTCACTCTTGATGTCATAGTGTAAGACAAAAATCTGTTCGATTCCAGTTCATACTATATCATTTACCTTGCAGGGAGGGTAATGCATGGCGCATCTAGTATCTGGTCACGGTCAATAAAGCAGAAATTATTATTATTTTTTTTTAGGGAACAGTTTATTTTTTTTTTTTTAGCTTTTTTTTTCTTGTTTTTTTTATTAAAATATTTTAAAATTTACATATACTTGCTATTAATTGTAATCCCCATGTATTCCCCATCACCATCTCACCAGTGCACCATCACCTCA
>JAGFMF010011830.1:20659351-20674700 GCA_019455555.1 Galemys pyrenaicus | reverse complement strand
CCCCCCTGGCCGGCAGCAGGGATCGAACTCGTGCTGCAGTGGCTGCGGTCTGCTTCATAGTGCGTTGCTTAACCCACTGCGCCACCAGGGAGGCCCGATAAATGGGATATTAAAGAGAAGTTGCAACCAGTATCACAGAAATACAAATGTGCACAGAAGACTGCTAGGAAGAGTTTTACACCAACGAATTGGACAACCTGGAAGAAATGAATAAAAGTCTAGAAACATACAATCTTCCAAGAGTGAATCATGAGGAAGTAGAATATATGACTAGATTAATTAGTAGTAAGGAGGCTATATCAGTAATCCAAAATTTCCCCAAAATTAAGTCCTAGACTAGATTGCTTCATTAGAGAATTCTACCAAACATTCAGAGATTGAATACCTATCCCTCTCAAACTTTAACAAAATTGAAGAGGCGGTAGGTAACACTTCCAAACTTACTTAACAAGGCCAGCATAACATTGATACCAAAACAAACGATCAGAAAAAAAGAAACTTACAGGTCAGTATCTCACATGAACATAAATGCAAAAATCCTCATTAAAATATTAGCAAGACAAATTCAACAATACATTACAAATACCAATCCTGTGATCAAAAGGATTAATTCCAGGGTCATAAGGACAGGTCAACAATCACAAAACAATCAGCAAGGTATATCACATCAAGAAAAGGAAGAATAAAAGTGGTATGATCATCTCAATGGAGACAAAAAAAATGTTAACAAAATTCAACATTTATTTTTATAAAAAAAAATCAATCAACCACATAATAAAGGCCATATGTGACAAGTCCATGGCTAATGGTGCCCATACTCAATAGTGAAAAGCTGAACACCACCCCTCTAAGATCTGGAGTAAGACAAGAAGCCCACTATTGCCACTTTTATTGAACATAGTATTGGAATTCCTAGGGAGAACAATTAGGTAGGAAAGATATTGAAATTGAAAAGAAGCAAGTAAAACTGTCACTGTTTGCAGATAACATGATTTTATATATAGAAAATCCTAGACTCTAGTTTAGAACTATCAGAACTACTAAATGAATTTAAAATGTTTTAGAATACAAAATCAACATACAAAATCTATTTGCACTTTTATATACTAACAAAGAAGTACCAGAATGAGGAAGTAGTAAAACAACCCCATGAACAACTTGTACCAAAAAGAATAAATGTAACTTGAAATGAAAAAATCTGTATACGAAAAACTAAAACACCAATGCCAAAAATTAAAGGAGACACAAATAGTGGAAAGGTATTCCATGCTCATGAATTAGAATAATTAATACTATCAAAATGTACGTATAATCAAAAATAATTACAGATTCAATATAGTCCCTATCAAAATTCCAATGGCATTTTTTAGATAAATAGAACATACCTAAAATGTGTAGTCAAACAATATTCAATAAAAGATGTTGGGGAAACTAGATAGTCTAGAAAACCAGACACAAGCATGAAACTGGACCACAATTTTACTCCACACACAAAAACTAACTCGAAATTGATTAAAGACTTGAACATAAGAGCTGAAACCATAAAATTCCTAGAAGAAAACAAGTGGTAAACTCCTTGTTGACCTTAGCAATATTTTTTTTGGATCTGATTCCAAAGACAAGGGAACCAAAAGCTTTAAACATAAATAAATGGGATTACATCTAATTAAAAAGCTTCTGCAAAGCAAAGGAAACCACCGACAAAATGAAAGGCAGACTTCTCAATGGGAGGAGGCAGCTTCCAATCATGTATCTGACAAGGGGTTAAAATCCAAGATATAGAAATTAGTCATACAATGAAACAGCACAAAAAAACAATCAACTGAAAAGAAGAAATGCTAACAGCCACATGAAAAGAAATTCAACATCACCAATTGTCAAGATGCAAATCAAATCCTCAATAAGATGACCTCACACCTGTCAATGTGGCTATTATCAAAAAACAAGCGTGGATGAGAATATGGACAAAAGGGAACCCTTGACCAGCACTGAGTGGAAATATACATCAGCATAGCCACTGTGAGTAACAGTATGAAAAATTAAAAATAGAACTACTATCTGAGCCAGTGTTCCCACTTCTTCTGGGTATTTATCCAAAGAGAATGATAATTAAAAAAAGATATATGCACACCACACCCATTTTCATTGCAGCATTATTTGCAAAAGCAGATATATGGAAACAACCTAAGTATACCTCAATGAATGGATAAAGAAGAAGTGATACATACAATCATGCATTACTTAATGATTGGGATGCAGTCTCAGAAGAACATTGTTAGACAATTTTGTCATTGTACAGACATCACAGAGTGTACAAACTTAGATGAGCATGTTCTATTACACAACAAGATTATATATCGGGACCACAATAGTATATTCAGCCCACAGTTGACTGAAATATCATTAGTTTGCATATGACTGTCTATACAATGAAATACCGCACAGTCATATAAAAGAATGAAGTCTTGCCATTTGCAACAACATGGATGGACCTTGAGAATATTATGCTAAGTAAAATAAACAAGAGAAGGGAAAATGCCATATTATTTCACTTAGATGTGGAACTGACAAAATCAAACAAGCAAAACAAAACCAATCTCATAGATTCAGAGAACAGATTGGTGGCTATCAGAAGGAGGAGTGTTTGGAGGGGTGGACAAAATGGATGAAGGGTATTAAGAGGTACATGTTTGCAGTTATAAATAAGTCACAAGAATAATAGGGAAAAAAACCCTACTCTTACAACTCATTATTGTACAAACGGTCCTGGGCTAGCACATGTAAGAAAGAATACAAAATAAAATTTTTAAAAGTTACAAAGGAAGAAACCAAACTGACATTAAATTAGTTAATAATCTACTTAGAAAACCATGCTCTACAGTCAAACTAATAAAATTAATTAGATATTTGATCAAGATTGCTTGACACACTAATTGCATTTCTGTATATCAGAAACAATGGTAATGTTTTTTATTTATTTGTTTGTTTATTTATTTCTACAAAATACAATATAGGACCGCAACAAGACAGGTAATGTATCTGGGAGGAAATCCAACCAAAGACACACAAGATATTTATGGGGGAAAATTATGATATGTAATTGAAAGATTCATTGGTATAAATGATTCTAATAAACTCTCAATGGTATAGCTCAACAGAACAACTGGTCTCCCAACAATTCAGTGTGGGTGTTTGGTGGAAAGACTTCTACACAGGGACTAGAGGACCCAAGATTCTTCCAGGTTGTGGTTTTATTTTGGGGGTCTCAGAATCCTCTTCTTGATTCCCTGCACAAATCTATAGTTGGGGAAAGAGCAGAAGTGAACAGGATCACAGAGGAGGACAAGGCCTGGAATTGCTGTACCATCCTAGCTCTGTTCTATTATTCAGAACACATGATGGCCACATCAGCTTCTAGGGAGGCTGGAAAGTGTAATTCAACCAGGAGCTGAAGGAAAGGGAAGTGGTGTTGGTGACCCACTTGAGAGCTCTTGGCCACAGATATGAGGTCTAAATAAATGCTGATTGATAGAAAGACTCAATATCACACAAGCATGAATTATCCCCGAGTTGACTTGAGAACACACAAACACACACACACACACTTCCATTCCAGGTGCAAATGAGAGAGTGCCCTGGGCTCTATACCTAAGTGGGTACTGGTTATACAGATATTTATATTATTAATGTTGTTGTCATTATTTATACCTTACATGTATTTTACATATATTACATACATATAAATGTGTTCTAGTGTAAATATAAAATATTTTATGATTAAACACAAGAGTTTGAAATCAAGTCATCCCAATATAATGCACGTGCTTATAATGTGTCATAATGTGTGAGCCAAGGGGAAAGAAACACTAAGTCTACTTGAGCAAGTTGGGGAGGCCCAGTGGCGGAATGGAAACTCTGAGCTGTGTCTCAAAGAATGAGTAGTTTTCCTGACAGACAGGTGTTCCACGCTGGTAGACTAGATGTCCGAAGCCAGGGTGGCTTCAGGGACCCCTTGGCTTTAGGGTGGCTCTGCACTTGGCTGTGCAGAACTCTGAGCTCTCACCCATGTATCACAGTTTTGCTTCTTTATTAAATGGAAGGCAAATGGTGGTGCTGGTGGCTCTTGTTGCTGTTGTTCAAGCCACCCACAGACATGAGCCCAGATAAGCAAAGCTAAATCTCTACAGCACTGAGATTGTGGTGCAAATGTGGAGGGTCAGGTAGCCACCACTACAGGTTCATTCATCCTCAAGGCAAGGCGCTGCTTCCCTGGCCAGTAGATGAAGCAGGGTGCACTGTGCGCCTCTTACAAAGCAAATAGAGTGTTCTCGTGAAGGTGTTTGCAAAGCCCAAGAAAAATGTTGTGGTTATGTTGAGTAAACATAAGCATGGTGTGGGGAGAAAAATAAAATTTTTGAGATGTCTAAATTTTAGATACCTTATATGGAATCCTTACAGTCCCAAAGAAAGGCCTTTTTCCTCTCCCAGCATATCTTCAGCCAGACCCATCAATGAATAAAATGACTCATTTGGAATCCAGTTATTTCTCTCTGCCCCTCCCGTTCCCTGATGGAAAAACTAAAAGGGAGAGGGGGGCAATAGGTTTGTGGAAGCCAAGTGTCCTGATAAAAGTAACAGGTCGATATGGTTTGCAGCCTGCAGGGTCCCCCAGTTCCTACAGAATGGAACTGGCAGGAGCACCAAGATGAAGCACCTGAGCCAATGACCTGCAACCTGATTCCCTTTAATTTCCAAAATGATCTTCCACTGTTGTTAGAAAGTCATATTACTATCCAAATTATCCAATGATTGCCTTTCTTTAGCAGTCAGTTTCATAGATCCTGGGTTTGTCTGAAAGGGTTAGGTGTTTTAATGACATCTGACTGACCCAGTAAAGTAGGCAGAATCCATGGAAACAAAGTGATGTTGTTTTAACTTTTAGCTGTTCTGGTGTCTCAGCAGGAATCAGGCAAAGAATTTCAAAGTGTCTACTAATCTCTCAAAAGTGACAGCTGGATTAAAGCTGTCAGAAATCCCTTCCATTAAGCTAAACTTGGTGCTGGGCTGTGGAGGTTGGGGGATAGGGGGCGGTGGGTGAATTTGGGCATTCTAATGCAATCACTTTTTTTTGTTAGGTAATGTAAGTTTTGGAGGGTTTGGATTTTGTGTGTATGTTTGCTTCTATTGTCAGTTGTTGAAACCAAGGAGGAAGTTCCACTGACAGTGAGTTTGGAGTCAGACCAGCCTAATGGGAAGTCAACTTCTGCATCTTATTCGTTTTAGTAGTTCCCTCATGGAGCAAATGTACTGTACTTTCTTAACCACTTCATTTCAATTTCTTTATATGTATGAACAACACTACATCAAACACCTTTGGTAGAAAACCTTGGTTCCCTGCTACAGACATTGCCAGATACCAAAAGATGTGTACTCTCCTTTGAGAATAATGCCTGTTACTCACCAGGCGCATCCTGGCGAGCCAGGGATGACCTGAGCCCGCCACGCCATCTCACTCCCCTTTGCTACTGACCCGCCCAGGGGATGGCTTGTGGCTCCATTCTGAGCCATGAAATTGGAAAGGAGGAAGCCCAAGGTTTCTGGAAAAACACTTTCTGGAGGCTTTTTTTTGCCCCTACTCCCTTCTTTTCTGTTTGTATAATGTTGTAGGAGGGCAGTGTGCCTTGAGTAGAGATAGCTGATTGTACCATCATCAGGGAAGAAAACCTCCTCAGGTGCCCTCCCCTGCCCCTCTCCTCCCACTAAAATGTGGATGGCAGAATGGGAAAGAAAGTTCTTGGGTCCTTCATCCCATTGTGGAGACAGTAAACCAATTCTGGAACTCCCCACTACCAAACCTCTTACTATAAGAACAACAAGTATCTGCTGACCACTGCCACATTAGCTGAGTTTTCGGTCTCTGGCACCAAAAGCTTTTGAACTCTCACTCTGGGATCCCTGGCATGGAGTGTTTACATCTGCACTGATAGATACACAGAAATCTTGACCCAGGCAAGTTCCAATGTACACACTTACACACTTAAACTCTCTGGTGCTTTATTATCACCCTGGTTGAGGATCTTAAGTCATAGAAGTGTAAGGTTCTGCAGTGGGCACACAAGGGAAAGACCAAGAACTCCTCCAGGCAAGGCCAGATGTGAAAATGCAAAACAACAACAACAACAAAAAATAGCAGGAAACCATTTTGCAAGGGGCAGGGGAAGGGGTCAAAACAGGGGAGAGAAGAGCACAAGGGATTATGGTGATTTTTGTGGGTGAACTGGTGATGGCAATTTTATGGGGAATACCCAATGATGTAAAAGATATAAGTAAAAATTAAAATAAATAAAAAGAGGGTCCACCCTGGTGGTGCAATGGGTGAAGCAACACACTATGAAGAAGACTGTAGCCACTGCAGCACAAATGATTCCTGCCGCCAGTTGGGGAGGGGACCCACATGGCGCAGCAGAACTCTCCTGCCTCACCTGCTGCTCCCCTCAGCAGTGTGTTTCAGTGGATCTGCCTGTTCTGCTCTCCACTCTGTCTCTGGTGAATCCTCTCCCATGTACCCCAGTTCTTGAATGCATAAATAAATCCTAAAAAAGAAAAGAAATGCAAAACCCACATGTACAGAACTAGAAAGAGCGTGGAGGAAATGACCAAGGGCCAGGCAGGACAGAGTGGCTCTCATGGTGTACACCAAATGCTTGTGCCTTCCTGGCAAGAGTCACACCTTTGCTCTGTTTACGTCCCACCAGAGATCATCTTAACGACACTATTTAGCCTGGGCTTATCTTGAATAAAATCCAAAACAGAAGAAAAATGTGTGAAATGAAAATGATCTTATTACCACTATTGTAAACTGTGTGCTCAAAATTTAATTATGAGAATTAAATATCTTTACATTAAAACTCATAACTAACACAACTTTTGGTATCAGGATTCAGAAAAGATAGAAAATATTCCAGGTGTTTCAAACAGAGGGAATTTAATCCAGGGGGATTTTTTATAAAAGGGTTAGAAGGACTGGAAGAGCAAAAGGGAAGGGGGATGGATGCTGGGGAAGACAAAAGAAAAAAACCAGAGAGTTCTTTTTGCCACATCTCTGGTGAGAATAAGACTAATCTCAGCAATCAGAATGAAAAACATTCCAGAAAATGTCCGTTTCCCTCTGAAAGGATGCATTTAGACTGGAGGGCCCCAGAGGAAACTGGCAGAGGGACTTGACTACATTAATGCAGAACCCAGTCTCCCTGGAAAGAGGAAGAGGCTTTGTGTTGACAGATGGTGGGGAAATAGAAAGCGGCCATTGGCACCATCTGTGCAGTGTCACGTATGCAGCACCACCAAGGTGTTCCTCTAGACCCCATTACAAGACGAGGTCTGAGGGTACTCACCACCCTCGGCAGTGCTTGCTGAGTATCTCACGCCCAGAAACATGTTAATTCGTGAAGGAAATGGCTATGAACTTGTATCAAATTCAGTTGCCCTGGTTCCGTTAAAAACACAGATATTTGAAAAACAAAGGATAGTTATGACTCTGAAAAAGGAACAGCTCAGCAGGTTGAATAGGATCTAAAAGCTGTGCAGCTACCGCAGTAAGATGTTAGATAAGCCCTCAAGCCTCAAGTCTCTTCCGGTGATCTTTAAGCTGGCAGATCTACCAGGTGTCTGGATCTTTTCTCTTCAAGTACTTACACAGAGAACTTGACCTTGAGGACAGAAAATACATGGGGATGATTTTTAAAAGCAGAAGCACTCAAGAGCCTTCCACCATGGGAGCTGGCCTCTCCTGAAGGGAGTAATCCGAGGGAGAGCAAGAGGACATGGGCTGACCCAAACACACCATCACCGCCCCCGTATTTTGTTTGTTATAAGTGAGTCACTAAGGCCACTTGAGGAAAACTTGTACTTAAGAAATGGGGACTTAGGCTCTGTTTGTTGTTTTTTTTTTTATTTTTAAAGACTTATTTATTTGTGCATACAAGAACTGGGGTACAGGCGGGGGGGGGTGGGGGGGGGAGGGTGGACCGGAGCGGGACTGAGAGGATTCACCAGAGACAGAGTGGAGAGCAGAACAGGCAGATCCACTGAAGTACACTGCTGAGGGGAGCAACGGGTGAGACAGGAGGGGTCTGCTGAGTCATATGGGTCCCCTCCCTTGCCTGGGATGGAACTCATGCTGCAGTGGCTGCAGATAGCTTCATAGTGCGGTGCTTAACCCCTGCGCCACCAAGAAGGCCCCAGGCTCTGGTTTTTGAAGGAAGAAGCGGATCTATTTGTGAAGACAACATAGCTGTCCTGCCCCTCTGTCCTCATATCCCCCATTGTAGCTCTTCCCTCCTATTCCTACTTTCCCTGTTTCTTTCTCCTTTCTCTTTCTTCCTCCTCAGGAGTTCTGGATTTCCTCTCACCTGATGAATGATTTCCTGTTTCTCTTGTAGCAGAATTGCACCCCTCCCCCAAAATCATATTCACCCCCAGGAGTCAGCGGTTAGAGTCCACTGGGAGCAAAGGCCCTCTAGTGGGGAGAGCTGATATTGCTCCTGAGGACCTGAGCACAAATCAAAGCCACAAACACCACCAAGGCAGAATACTGATAACGAAGTCCCACTATGAAGTCCACTAAGTTCTGATTTCTTGCTAGGTTTTTTTTTTAAGATTTACTTTATTTATTTATGCATAGAAGAACTGGGGTGTAGGCCTGAGGCGGGGGGGTGAGAGCATTCACAGGAGATAGAGTGGGGAGAAGAATAAGCAGCTCTACTGAAATACACTGCTAGGGGAGCAGCAGGTGAGACAGGAGAGGTTTGCTCCCTGCAATAACTTGATAGCGCTGAGACTAACGCCTGCCTGACCAGGGAAGTCCCTCTACTTTGCTAGGTTTTAAAAATAGATATGAAATACAAATTCTTTCCACACATTTTTTTGTTTGTCATTAGTGGTTTGTTTGCCGTCTTTGCACCAAACATATGCTCAGTCTCTCTACAAACCCGGACAGTGAGTCACACTGTGAAATGATCGCACTGTGAAATGAGCTCTGCGCTGCCCTGACTTTCAAGTGTTCAGTGTAGAAGGAACTCATACTGCGTTAACAAATGCCAGCCATCCTTGGTCCTGGCACGTATAGCTGCTGAGGCTCAGGTTGCTAGTTACCTCCTAATATTCATCTTTCTTCTATAAGTAGTAGAAGCTTCCACTTTTAGCTGGGCACGTGCCTGCCTGGCATATAGACTATTCCCAGCCTCCTTGCAGCTAGATGTCATCATGTCCAGAGTTCTGGCCAGTGAGACCTAAGTTAAATTGTCAGGTGTGGTTTCTGGGACACGTCCTTAAAGGGGGAGAATGTGCACGTCTCTGTCCAGTTCTCCTTCCTTCTTCCTGAAATGGGGACAAAAATGACTGGAGTTCAGCAACCATTTTGGGACAAGAGGTGGAAGTCACACCCTGAGGATGGCAGATTAATAAAGAAGAAGGAGCTTGGACTCCTGGAGATCTTGGAGCTTCTGGAGGGCTTACCCCTGAACTTCATTTGCATGAGAGGGGAAAAAAAAACTTCTCTATTGTTTCAACCAGCACTCATTCCTTTCTGTCTCTCTCAGCTGAACCTATTCCTAGTACTGCGGGGGTTTTTTTATGAACCTGTTCACTATGCACAAAAAAGATTCCTTATCTCATCTCTGAGATTCCACCTAGTTTCTCACGCTCAGCCTCTGATCCTCTTAGCTCTAGCTGTCCTGTTCATTCTCTGCTTCCCAACCATCTGCTCTGACCCCAGTCAGTGACCTACCAGTGCATTCTCTGACTCCTCCTCCAGCGCTGTCCTTCTCTGGTTATGTCTCAGGAAAGCTAGGCCAGGAGGACCCAGCAGCGGAAAGAATAAGGTTGCAAAAAGCGAAATAACCCAGAACTCATGAGGACGCGCTCCCTGGAAAGTCATGCCTCCCCCCTTGCCCTTTCCCTCCTTCCCTTCAGTTGGTGTTGAAAATTCCTCCTAAAGCCATTTGAACTCAACAGACACTTCTGAAAAAGATAGCCAGCCCTGAAAGAATGCAGGGACTATCATTCATTCGCAGTTTGCTAATAATCCAATTTCTTTTTTGACTCATGCTTTCATTAAACATTCATTAAGAGCCCATCCTATAGCCTCAGATATCTAGGTAATGTGTTCCCTGACAGTTCTGGGGGTCAGATGTTCCACTTGGTCTCACTGGACTGAAATCAAGGTCTCAGCAGGGCCGGGTTCTTTTATGGAGGTTTTGGGGAGAACGCACTTCCACAGCTATCCCAGCTCCTCCAGGCTGCCCACATGCACGACGTGCACCCTCCTCCAGCTTTCAGGCCAGCGGTCGGTGGCACAGTCCTGCTCAGGGCGTCTCTCTGGTCAAATCAGGGAAAGGCGCCCATGTCCATGTTCTCAGAAATCAGGTGGGCCCCTCCCAGATAATGGAAGATAATCACCCCATGTCAAGGTCTGTAACTTAATCACAGCTGCAAAAATCCACTTTTGGCCATACAATATCCTCACAGGTTCCCAGGACTGGGGCATGATTATCTTTGGGGGATCTTAATTTTGCCCTCAGATCCTTAAATACACCAGCCAAAGCCGCTGCCCATGGCAGGATTACTGAACCTCCACATTTCCCTCCCCCATCCACTTCTGAAAGCTGCAGCTGCTTTTACATCGCTCCTCAATATTTCCCGGAAAACTCCAGCAAGAGTTTTCTCCTTTCTGATTCCCTTGTCTTTCTGGGACGAGGGAACACACACACACACACACACACACACACACACACACACACCAAAGGACACCTCTCCGTGGGCAGGAGAGTCCCTCTGGCTGGCTGTCGGAAGGTGTGGATGTAACCACTATTTGTAACTCTGGTTCTCTGGGAAAACGTGTACAGGATTCGGTGATGGACAGAGGACCTTGTGCCTGAGGGTATGTGTGCTTAGGTAAAGGCAGCTGTTCTTTTGTTCCCTTGACACCTCCCACCCCACTGAAGACCAGGGTCGGTCCCCCTTCCCCAATTTCAGTTCTCTGCTAGACCTCGCCCCCAACAGCGCCTTTGGCTGCCCGCAGAGAGGGCTCTGGGATTCCTCAAAGCCCATCCCCAACCACCGCCAAAGCCGAATTGTACTACTATTTCCAGTCTCCACGCTCTCCTCTTCCAGCTCTAGGCTCTGCTCCCTCCCTCGCCCGGCTCCTTGTAGGTCACTGACTCCTTCCTGCCTCCGCCCCCAGCTGTGGCCACGAGGGCTGCTGTCTCCAAGGTGCCCAGGACGCGGGAAGCCGGCCGAGCGCAGGACGCAGCACTGCGAGCCTGAGTGAGTGCGGGGCGCAGGCGGGGCACGCAGAGGACCGGGGAGAACCCAAAATCGAGTGACTCTGGCTTAGATGCTGGAGACAGGGCTGGGACGCGGCTGCCCAGAAATTGTGTGGGCTCAGGCCTCCCGATTCCCTCAGCAAGTGCAAAGCCCACTCCCCACCCGCACTCCTGAGGGCGAGGACACGCTGCATCTAGGGGTCTTCCGGCCTGGGGTGGAAGAGTTGCATTCGTGTGGAATGCACTGAAACTGTTGCAGGTACAGCGAGCCTTGGAGAAGGGAGCAGGAAGTAGCCCCATCTTGCCCTCTCTCCTCTCGTCCTCTCTAAGCTGGTGAAGAGGTGACTCCAACAGAGCAGAGCTCTTCTCTCCCTCACCACGCCAGGACCGGGCCCTCCTGCCCCGGGAACTCACCCCCTTAACTCCCCTCCCCATCTTCCCATCTCTGGGACACCTGGGAGGGAGAGTAAAAGATGAAATAAGAAAAGGAGCATAGGGTGAGGGCAGTCTCCTTGTGCTTCTAACAAATATTAATGACTCAGCCAGTAAATCCTGGCCTTGAGCACCTAGGTTGTAACCTAATCACACAGGTACTGTTTCTGGAAATTACATAAGGAAATGCCTATGATAAGGTATTCAAAAGCTTCAAGATTTAAAAGGTTCTTAAAGGAGTATTTATAGGATGTATGTGTTCTTTGTGTGTCTATAAATACCCAGAAACAACTGATGAGAAAGACTTCATATTGTGAACAAATTTTATAGCACCCATCTTAGACCTGGTATGGTTTTCCATACAAGTGGAAAACCCATCTGATGGTAATGGTAGCAAAGAAGTGGTATTTCTTGTGAGACTTGCTTTTCTCAACAGTCCCTGTCTTCTTCCACTTCCTTTTGGATCCTCTACCTGACCTGCATTCAACTAGGAGAGCCCTTTTTGATATAAGATAGTGGACACACTTTTGGACAAATCTCTAATTAGAAACTTTTCCATATGGAAGAATATTCATCTATGAACTCAGTCCAGAGACCCAACCATTACTTTAAATTATCCATGGAGAAACCCTTCAGGGCTGGATAAGTTGAAGGACAAAATCAATACTGCTTGAATGGTTTTCTGTGGCCAACAGAATAATAGTAACATTAATAATATGAAGTTCATTGAGCGCTTCTACTATGAACCAGGCTTGTGAAGTGTTTTATAAACTCCTCACTTCACCCTGATGGTGGACATAACCCATTTTACAGATGCTGAAATGGAGATTGGAAGAGGCTTCATGACTTACCCAAAGCCACCCAGTAACTTAATTGGTGGGGAAAAGATTAAAATCCAAGTTGGTTCACCTCAAAGCCCATGTTCCTATACACTGTGATGCACTGCCCGACAAGGACTGTGACTCTGAAGAGAATTACACCATCTTTTAAATCAATGTGTTCTTGATAATATTTAATACCCACTATTAATTCTGTGTTCCTTTGCAATTGAGTTGCATTTTAAAGAACCTAAAAGAAAGAACCTGGCCCTTTTATACAGAAATTGGAAATTCCAATTCCTTTCAACTGTCTTCATCTTGATTTCCTACTCCCATTTGAAGATAAGTGAAGCACTGTAAGATCTTCAGAAAATGGTGTGCCACAATATTTGCTCATTTTTAGCTCCTTAATAGGATAGCCGTGTATTGGATTTCATCAAGTTTCTGGTTTCAGAATCTAAGTGGAATCTAACACCGTGAACAATGCGAAGAGCAAAGGAAGGGAAACAAAAAATTAAAGGAGCACCCCTGTCCATCGTTCCAGTTCTTCAGAAGTTCCTGAAAACGTACGAGAAGCATTGTGCACAGACTCAAACATCCATGTGTCCAGCCATCAGAAAGGACCTGAAAACCAGCATCAACAATGAATGGGTTCTCAGGAAGGTGAGTGTGTGGCTCCTTCCCTTATCCTTCTCTGAAATTAACTAAAAGGGTTCACTCCTGAAGGACAGGTCTCTCCAAGACGTCCTCTGTGGCCTGTGGATTATTTTACCCTACAGGTTCTAGATAGTTTTACCAGTTCTTTAATTACCTAGAAGAATGAAAATTGGGGGGCTTACCCAGATTTAGGGTTACCTCCTGGAACAACCTTTCTATCAGAGAGAACTATCTAAATGGTGGGACAAATATCTAACTACACAGTAGCTGGACCTTGTGTCATGTGACTCCCCCTCCTCGCTCCTTGCAGCCCCACCCCCACCCCAATTCCTTAGCTTAAAAACCTTTGTCTTGTCTCACTTAATAGAATTTACAGTCATATAGATTCTCCATAGATATGTAATTAAATTTGTTCTACTAATTTGTCTGATATGAGAAGAATTCAGAGAAGTCATGGGAAGCTCCTCTCCCCCGGCGCTCCCAAAGAACACAGGTCTTCAAGTCCAGAGCTGGTAGTACTGTCCCCTCTACCATCCTGCCTGAGTGGAGTCCAAAGTCCACTCTAGCCTTAAAGGCCTGCTCAACACTCCTCTAACCCTCCTGCTCCTGCCTTTCAGATTAGTGCATCACAGTGCTTCCCACAGGCCTGTCTTTCTCACATCACCTCACCTCTGGAATGGTCCACCCGCCCCTCCTCCCACTCTACAGCTGAGAAGCCCAGCTCAAAAGCATCACTTTTGTCAATATTGCAGGCCTTCCCTGATCAGCACTTCTGCCATCCCACCTGCCCCTGCCCCCTTGACCACTGAGGTGTCCCTTGCATAAGACCACCCTGCCCTCCCCACATCTCACCTCAAGAGACTAATCTTACTTGCAGTGAAGTAGAAACACATACTTCTGACTTCAAAAGCACTGGATTTCAGAAAAAAAATCCTGATGTCATGTCTTGTCTGAGATGAAATTTGGGGATTGTGCATGAGGGAAAAAAGGAAAGACCAGCACCGACACAAATGATCAACCCTTGGGAAGAGGGCACTTGTAGACTGGAATGGGGCTGGCCATCTTTACCACTTTCTATCACCAATCCAGAGACATAGTCTCTGTTTCAATGTCCTAAAATGCTGAATGTTAGCAAAGTCACTATACTCTTCACAGCAACCTGTGCCCTCATGCATAACGATAGTAAAAAGATCGGAGCTTTCTCCACAGAGTGAATTAAACAAAGTAGTTAAAGATGAGTGTTGTTTTCTTGTTTAAAGCTGTTGTGTTACATCTATGTTACCCACATTTTTCTCAAAAATTTTTGAGGAAAGGGGAAGACGATCATCTCACACACCCCAGCACCCCCACCCCACCCCCACACAAACCTGAAGTTCCCCTCTGACCATCGCTCTTTCATCAAACTTCACTCCCCAGGGCAGGCACCCTGTCCCTTTCCCTTCAGCCTCTCCCTCTCCAAAGCCTCCTCTCCTCCCCCCTACCTGTTCCTAGGCATTTCCAGTCCCTTCTTCTGCAGTTGTTTGTCTAGACTCCCCTCCCCACCACATCTCCCTGCTTATCTCAGTGGAGAAACTTCCTAAAGCTACCTTTTCTGTGTGGTAATTTTTTTTAAAGTAGGAGAAAAGAACTGATTTAGTTTTTTCCACTGTCATTTTATTTGATCACACGGTTTAATCATAAATCTTGCTCAAATTTATAGTCCCTCAACAATGGTTTCTGAACTTTAAAAATTACAGTCACCATCAGAAATATAATTGACATCCTAACCCAGTACAAAGGACTTATGTAACAGTGTGGCTGCTGCGACTAAGTGGTTGCTTGGGTGGGGTCTCCACTGATTTTGAATAGCACAGAAATGAAAGTCTCAACAAGACTTTTTAAAATTGGGCCTCCCTGGTGGCGCAGTGGGTTAAGCAACACACTATGAAGCAAACCGCAGCCACTGCAGCACGAGTTCAATCCCTGCTGCCGGCCAGGAGGGGGACCCACATGGCACAGCAGACCTCTCCTGCTGTGCCTGCTGCTCCCCTCAGCAGTGTACTTCGTTGATCTGCCTGTTCTGCTCCCTGCTCTCTGTGGTGAATCCTCTCACCCCCCACACTTCTGACCTGTACCCCT
>JAGFMF010011830.1:20643446-20659301 GCA_019455555.1 Galemys pyrenaicus | reverse complement strand
CTCCCTGCTCTCTGTGGTGAATCCTCTCACCCCCCACACTTCTGACCTGTACCCCTGTGCTTGTATGCATAAATAAATAAATCTTTAAAAAAAAAAAGACTTTTTAAAATTTATTTTTAATTTATTTAGCACTGAAATAAAAGTTTCACAAGATTAGTCTTTACTCACAAGATATACTGAATTTCCCTTCTTTTGCATTTTATTAGTTAAAAGTAAAAAAGACCTACTTGCAACCTACTAAGTTTGATTCCCTGGCCTAAGAATATGGAGTACTTAATAATATCTAATAGGAACCTGCTGGAAAAGTCTCTGCATAAGTGTGGAACTTCCTAAGTGTGTGTTGAATGACCTCTGCGCAGGTCTGATCCAAAGTTAATAACTATGTTAAATATTCCTATGTTGTCTAAAGACAATGTTCTCTTCCCACAGATTCAGACCCACTGATGTCTTTTTATGATCTTTCTTACTCTCCAGTTTACACTTATAAGATCTGATGACTTCCTACCGGGCACCTTACCGATTTCCCTGGAACCTTTGCTCATGACAATTCGAGATGAGTGTTACATGCTGGGGAAAGACATCTGCATGTGGGGCCTTCAGCTGAGCAACCCAGAGATTGCCAGACTTGTGAGTCATAGGTCTTAAAAAGATTTCTTCACTTAATCTGGAAAGATACGCATATTCCACTGTGCCTCCGAGCTAAACTTCATTTCATTGTCCACTGATATGCTGCAAGGTTTTCCTTTTAAAACCTTAAAAAGAGGGCCTCCCTGGTGGCGCAGTGGGTTAAGCAACGCATTATGAAGCAGACCACAGCCACTGCAGCACAAGTTCGATCCCTGCCTCCGGCCAGGGAGGGGACCCACGTGGCGCGGCAGACCTCTCCTGCTGTGCCCGCTGCTCCCCTCAGCAGTGTACTTCAGTTGATCTGCCTGTTCTGCTCCCCACTCTGTCTCTGGTGACTCCTCTCACCCCCCCCCACCTCTGGCCTGTACCCCAGCTCTTATATGCATAAATAAATAAATCTTTAAAAAAAAATAAAACCTTAAAAAGATGTTTTTAATGAAACACTTCAGCATAGAAAAATTCAAATTTGTCCTTTTTAACGTACACACCATCATGTGGTAGACTTTTTAAAAGGAATTTATAAATAACAAAAGCTAAAACTTCCTTTTATGTCTTTTCCTCCTCTACTAGAGGTACCATTAGCTTAAAGTAGATGAGTATTACTCCACTGCATGTTTTTATATTTGCATATGTGCATGCATATATATGTGCATGTACATATTTTACATGAATGGAATTGTACCATGTGTATAATTTTGCGATGTTTTCACTCACATTGTTTTGTCAAGATTTCTCCACATTCATTAGTTCTGACCACTATAAATCATATAGAGCCTTCATTCTTGGAAAATTGTTTTCCTAGGTATACAATTAGAGAATAACACTAATAGTTTTTTAACCAAAATAGTTCATAGTTTTTTAATTGAACTTCATAATGCTAGTGCTGTTGGTTGAGATATATATATGTATAATCTGACTCACTCTTTCCAGAAGTCCAATCATACACACACACATATGTATGATAGATGTATAATACATACCAGTGCATGAGATACCAGTGCATGATTGGACTTCTGGAAAGAGTGAGTCAGGTAATTTAGATCAAGTCTTTCACCAAGGCAGTAAGATAAGCTAAAATAAAAGATAAAAAAGCTTTTTTAAAATAATTTTTAAGTTTATTTTTAAGTACTGTTTTTCTTACGTCATTATTAATTTTTGGATAGTATTCGCTTCTCCCCTTAGGTGTTTCCCCCATACTTCTCCCACCACCACAGTGCCTGTGACCTATCACCACAGTCCCTAGTGCTCTTCCCTCCCCTGTTTTGATCCCTCTCCCCCGCCCCTGCTGAAGGCCACATTTATGGCCAGCTTGCAAGTTTTGTCTTTTTTTTCCTGACCCTTTGTTTGGTTTCTCTATATTCTGCATATAAGTAAAATCATCCAATATTTATCTTTTCCTTCTGACTTACTTCACTTAACATGATCTTTTCCATCTCTATCCATGTTACCAAAACAGCATGAGTTTATCTTTTTTGATATATGTGTACCACATCTTCTTGATCCACTCATCTGTTTGGTAGCATTTAGGTGTTTCCATATCCTGGCTATTGTAAATAGTGCTGTAGTCAACATAGGAGTGTTTCTTTTGAATTAGCTTTTTTGTGTTCTTTGGGTAGATTCCTAGGAGTAGAATAGCTGGGTTGTGTGACAGATCCATTTTTAGTGTTTTGAGGAACCTTCACGCAGCCTTCCACAGTGGCTAGTCCAGTTTACATCTCCACCAGCAGTGTAAGAGCCACATCCTCTCCGGCACTTGTTTCTGGTATTTTTTTATTATGGGCCATTCTCACTGGGTGATTTCTCGTTGTGATTTTGATTTGTATGTCTTTGAGTAAGTGATAATGAACATTTTTTTCATACAACTGTTGGCCATTTGCATTCTTCTCGGAGAAGTAACTGTTTAGCTCTTCTGCCCACTTTATGATTGGGTGGTTTACTTTGTTTTTGTTGAATTGTGTGAGCTCTTTGTAGATCTTTGATATTAGTCCCTTATTAGATGTATGGTATATAAATATTTTCTCCCATTCAGTAAGGGGTCTAAAGAGGCTTGATCCCTACCTCACACCACACCACACAGACAATTCAGGTGGGTTATAGATTTGAAAAGCAAAACAGTACAGTTTCTAAAAGGTAAAACAGGAAACTATTATGACTTTGGAATGGAGAAAAACTTCTTAAACCAGACACAAAAGGCACTAACCATAAAACATTGATAAATTGAACTCCATCAATGATAGAAACATCTGTTGATTAAGAATAACCATTAAAGACTGAGAATACAAGCCACAAATCTGGAAAAGGTAATTTAAAAAGGGTCATACACAAGAGGTATAAAGAGCTCTCATTCCTTAATAAGAAAAAAGACAAATAAGCTTATAGAAACGTAGTCAAGAAACTTGAGTAGGCATTTCATAAAAGAAGAGAGCAAATAGTCAGTAAACATATAAAAAGTGTTCCACCTCACTAGGAATGAGGAGAATGCAAATAAAAACATGAAGAGATACCGTGCATAGCCAATGAAATAGCAAAAATGGAAGCACATTACCAAGTATTAGTGAAGACTTGGAATAGCTGAAATTTTCATATACTGTGGTAGAAGTGTAAATTGGTACAATCCCTTTGGAAAGCTGTATTGTGCTGTTTATTGATACCGAAATCTTTGATCTACTCTGTAGCTTCATATTAATGCATATAGTAAGTGGGGGGAGGGGAGGGATGGGCACCAGAAGACATGCACAAAAATGTTCATGGATGATATTTTGATTTTTGCTTCTACTGACTCTTCCTCATGGTAATACTTCTTCGTGCTTGTATCACTTTATTTTTACTGTAAACATATTTCTTGGAGAACTAATTGTGGTAATTGAACTCTGATTTGAAGACAGATTCCCCCCTATAGAGAATTTGCATTTGTTTCTGCCATGCACTCAAGATGCTACCATCTCAGAGCTACATTAAATTTGATTTTCAACCTGAGGACTCTTTCTTTGAACCATTTAAATGTATTAATTCAAGGCAGAAATCTAAGTTAGGGCTAGTTTGTGAGTTTGTAGGGGATAAATTTTCTACAGTTTTCCATAGGCAATTTTTCCTGTGTTCATTTGGAGGAAGGGAAAGTTGGGTTTATTTTTAGTTCATCTTTATTCTACACGCAAAGTACTATGGCCCTCTTTGTGTTTTGGGTCACATCTTATACAATATTTCCTATTGGACTCTTCACACTTAGTGCTCATGGGTTTCATCTCCTGTTCTGGGGACTGCATGATCCATAAAAAAAAAAGCTCAAATCTGTTGCTTCAGTGATGTTCTCAAAGGGAAACCTGGCTTCAGTGTCCCAAGCACCCTTTAAGTTCCTGCTATTTCTCACATTCATTGGATTTGAGTACCACCACTAACCTGTCAGTTAACACATTTTAAAAGGTACTTTTTAAAGTTTTAAAATAAGAAGAAAAGTTTCATGCATTATCTGACAATGATTTCTTGAATATAACATAAATGTGAAGACAATAAAGAAAAATTAGATGAATTGGACTACATCAAAATTTTAAACTTCTGTGCATCAAAGAACCCAATTAAAAAAATGGCAACCCATAGGACGGGAAAAAATAATTTCAAATCACACATCTGTTAATGGATTAATACTCAGAATATATAAAAACTCCTGCAAACTCATCAACAACAACAAAAACCCAAGCAATCTGATCTTAAAACAGGCAAAGATTTGAACAGACATTCTCTAAAGACAATGTACAGATGACCAATGAGCACATGACTAGCTGTTCAACATCACTAATCACTTGCAAACTGCAAAGATGCTACCTGATATCACTTAAGATGATACCGTCAAAAAAAAAAAAAAGCTTTCCAAAGAACCCACAAGACGGTGAAGCGGAACAGACGGAGAAACAGACTTCCACAAGTTCACTTCCCTCCACCTCCTCACGTCCCTGGGACAGTTACTGCTGTTTCCTAGGAGCAGAGAGTACAGCTGTACAGCACCCACAGCAGCTGAGCCAGTGGCCTTGGCGGGAGCAGCACTCCCTGTTGAAGGCAGTGAGTGTGCACCTGTAGGTCCTGACCACTATGCCCAAGATGGTGACCAGCATGGTGGGCATCTACAATGACAAGCCATCAACCTGGTGGAAATCAAGCCAGAGATGATCACCACCACCTGGCTAGTTCTCCATCACCCATAAAACCAGGTCCCTGGCATTGGAGCCACCCACTTCTCCTCCTTGTTCTCCTCAAGTAGTGTGCTAACTCTAAGGAAGACACAAATACCTTTTCACACACACACACACACACACACACAGAGCAAGAAAGAGAATAACAAGTGTTCACAGCATGGAGAAATTGGAATCCTTGTGCCTTATTGCTGGGAATGTAGAATGGTGCAGCTGCTATAAAAACAGCAATGCAGTTCCTCAAAACATTGAAAACAGAATTACTATATGACCCAGCAGTGCCACTTCAGGGTGTATAGACAAAAGAATTGAAAGCAAGATCGAAATACCTATAGCAACATTATCTGCAATAGACAAACAAAGAAGAAACACAAGGGTGTGTTGACAGATGAATGGGTATACAAAATGTGTTGCATATATACAATGGAGTATTATTTAGCCTTGAAAAGGAATTGAAATTCTGACTGATGCAAAAACATGATAAACCTGAATGCTAGGTGAAATGAACCAGTCACAAAAGAACACAGGCTGTATTATTCTACTTGTATGAGGTTTCTAGAGTAATCAATTTCATAGAAAGTAGAACAGTGGTTGTCAGGGCTGGGGAAGGGGGTGAATGGGTTTATTTTTTAGCTCTGCAAAATAAAAAGAGTTCTGAAGAGGGATTTTGGGGAAGGTTGCACAACTATGTGAATATACATTTAATGCCACAGCACTGGACACTTGAAAACAGTTAAGATGATAAATTCTATTTTAGGTGTATTTTTACTACAATTTAAATTCTTATTAGCCTATTTTTAATGCCATACATTTTAAATATATAGCCTGCATTTTCAGTTGCTTTTATTCAGAGGGTCAGTCAGGGTACCCAGTACACTCATCTGGAATTAGAATGCTGTCCCTGTGTGTTAAGTGATCCTCAACTGTTCCTTAAAATGCAGCACTGTTAAAGCAGAAGATCTGGACGCTGCCGAAAAATCTGATCTCAGATAACTGTGGCCTTGCCCACAGCCATGCTGGAGCCCTAGGGACTAACACTGCAAACCACTGGTTGGCACCTGTGGGCGCTGGCCGAGAGCCTATTCCACACAGCTGTTAACATGGGCACTGACTGCCATATTACCTCTTCTGACAAAAACACGACTCAAGAAATCCAAGCCAGCACTCAAACCGGGCATTCTCTCATCAAAGAGGCTCAGCACCAGCTCTGTAGTTAAGGATGCAAGTGCGTTTTTATTCTCAGCCAAGGTATAATTTGGAATCCTAGCCCTGACCAACATGTCATTACCTTAAAAAACCCTAAAATCTTCAAACCCAACCAAGGCCTCTTTTAGGCTTAAATTCTGAATTGAAGACATCCTCAGATTGTGGCGATTCTAATTGCAAAGAGTTGGCCTTGATGATTTGTAGTTTTAAATTTCCTCTCTGGTCAGGCTGGTCCATTAAGTAGGGATGCAACTGTAATTAGTAACCTTTGTTACCACAAGAAATGACCTTGCCATAGACTACTCAGTTCAGGAGCCTGAGTTTGAGCGACTGCAGACTGCCGTGTTGCCGCCAGTGCAGCTGCTTTGAGGCAAGAAGCTCCTGGTTGTTGAATTGCCCGATCTAGTTCTGGGCCAACTTGTAAATCCCAACTACAGCTAGAAGTTTGAGTCTGACTTATTTTTGAGGGAATTTAACTGCTAAAATTTTTATTGATTTATATATAGAGTCGCCACTTCGTTATTAAAAAGAACACAACTGTAGGAGACACATTTGTGGGTCAGAACATCAGTATCTGTGTTGGTTTGCTAGTGCCGCTGTAACAAAGTATCACAGAATGAGAGCTCAAAAGTCAGAAATCTTATCTCCTCACTGTCCTGGAGGCTAGACCTCTGAGCTCAGAGGTGTGTAGGTCCGTTTCTTCTCCCTGGCTTGTAAAGGCCCGTTTTCTCCCTGTGTCTTCAAATGGTCACCCATCTGTACATAACTGTGTCCAAATGTTCTGTTTGGGGATTATTTTTAACTGAGGTAACATTGGGGTCTCCCCATCAGGTATGCCACCCACCACCAATGCCTGAACTCTACCACCACAGACCATCACATCTCCCTCCCTCCCTGCTCTTTCTCCTCCCCACCCTCTCCCTTGGTGTGCCAGTCCTGAAGTCAGCTATCTAGTTTTTCAGCTTGTCCTTACAAATGTTCTTTTCTTATAAGAACACCCATAAGATTGGATTAGGGCCTCAGCTGATCTCATTTTAACTTAATTACCTCTTCAGAGGTCCTATCTCTCCGTCCACTGCACAGCAGCATGAGTTCGATCCCCGGTCAGGGAGGGGACCTACATGGTGTAGCAGACCTCTCCTGCCTCGCCTGCTGCTCCCCTCAGCAGTGTGTTTCAGTTGATCTGCCTATTCTGCTCCCCACTCTGTCTCTGGTGGATCCTCTCACCTCCCACAACTCTGACCTATATCCCAGCTCTTGTATACATAAATAAATAAATCTTTTTTAAAAAAGAAAAAAATAGATGTCCTGTAGCTCAATGAAGCCATATTCTGAAGTACTAAGAGTGAGAACTTCAATATGTGCATTTACAGGGGACACAATTCATCCCATAATGCCATCCAAAAAGGTCAGCATCAATATATCATCTCATCTTGCAGCTCTCCTGCATCATTCTTCAGTGAGGCTTATTTTTAAAGGGAAATCATTTTCGTCTTCATGACACCTTGTCCTGGGTGATTAGAAAACTGGCTTAGAGGCCAAAATGTTAAGGTCATTAACATGATCGACTTTGAAGCAACATGTGAAAACACAGAGCATAAGCTCTTTTGACCTTGTTCCTAGGCTTTGCTTCTGGAGTCCAAGGGGTTCAAAACCTGCCCATTTACCACCCTAGAATTCATTGATTGCAAGATGGATCCATGGTCTCTGGGGAGACTTGGGAAGGCTCTGCAGCTCAGCAGCTTGCATTCTCTTGTCCTGGATTACTGCAAGTAAGGTGGAAAGTGGAGCTCCTCCCTTCTCCGGCAGGGTGGGAGGATAGGGTGGTGGTGGGGGTGGGGCAATGCACTGGTTCCTTGTGCCTCATGGAGTCATCGCTGAAAGCGAACACTTTAATGTTCATGTTCCTAAGTAAATGTTAGGGCTCTTAAAGAGTCTTCTTTATTCTTTCAAGTAGTTGTTGATGGCTCGTTTATATAAGATTGCGATCGTTGCTAAGGATTTATATATCGGATAATACTGCAGTCCAGGAGAATCCTCAGTGTAGGAGAGGAGACACACTCTTGATTATGTAGAACACAAAGTGGAAAGTCTCTGAATAGCACAAAAAATGGCCGTATAAATGTCTGTGGTTGCGTGAATATGGAAAACCACGGTCCCCAGCGTGATGGCGCAGGGTCACCCGGAGAGGAGCGGGGCGGAGGAGCCTGGTGGTAAGGGAGAGGAAAGCAGCCCTCCAGAGCTGTGTGTCAGGCAGGGTTGGGCTAGTAATAATAATAATAACACCACTAGCTAATGGTTATTGAGTGCTTTACTGGGGGCCAAGCACAAAGATCAGGATCTTACTTATTCTCCCAGCTGTGTCCAGGACTCGTGGCCAGCTATGTACATCACATGTGAATGCATGACACGTGACTCTGGACATGTACCTTTTCCATCCCTTAACTATAGATAAGTAGAGTCTTCGGGGGATTCTAAACTTGTTGAAGGTCATTTAACTCTTGAGGATGGAGCCTAGATATGAATCCTTCCTGGGAAGTACTTTAAAATCATCAGCTGGTGAACGACATCGCTTTCAAAAGTACTCATTTGTTCCTGTCATTTCTTTTTAGATTTAGTAATGAAGAACTTGAGAGTATTTTTGCAGGCCTGGAGAACAACCAGAGGCTCCAAGGCCTCAGTCTGCGTTACTGTGGTCTGGGGCCACAGAGCGGGCCCAGGCTGGGGTCGGTGATAAGCCACAGTGCCATTGGGTGAGAGCACAACCCCCCCACCCCCCCACCCCCCCACCCCCCCCACCTGCCCACCCCCCACCCCCCCCACCTGCCCACCCCCCCACCCCCCCACCTGCCCACCCCCCCACCCCCCCTCCCCACTCGCCCACCCCCCCACCCTTCCCACCCTCCCCACCCCCCACCCAACACACACACCCCATCTTGGCACTGCTGTGTCTTGGGTTTTATCAACAGCTTATTTACAGAGCCACTTACTAGTCTATGTGTTCTCTGATTTTTCATTATGATTTTGATAATCTTTTTCTCCCCTCTAATTATTTTTGGTGTTTTTCTTAGTTGCAAGAGAGAGGTAGGTCCCTCTAGTCAGATTTGAGAACCAGGTGTGTCCAGCTGCATGCACGCTTTCACCACCTGTACGCTCACTAGGTCTATTTTTTATAATATGACCTATTATATATTGTTAGTTGTCATTATTCTTATTAGTTCATAACTAGAACTGGCATTTTATGAGACGAAGACCTCAAATCCAAATTTGAGGAAATGGAAATAATATCGAATGAACTGTGTCTTGTCCCCTTGTCAGTGAGCTGCACATCGAGGGTAACTACCTGCAGAGTTCCGGAGCCCTGGCGCTCCTCAGCCCCCTAGCAGAGCACGCAGAGATGCAGGGGCGAGAGCAGCAGACCACATCCTCACCAGACACTGGGAAACCGCCTCTGCAGCCCCCAGGTGAGTGCTGGGGAACTTGGCTTTAGATCCTGTTGGGGTCATCTAAAAGGAAATTTTTTTTCTTTGATTTCTTTTTGCAGTGTTTGCTTTCTTTTCTATGTGTAGTCCCATAGAATTTCCACCACCAATTTCCCTGTGCTCCATCACCAAAGTCCCTTGTTCTCTTCTCATCCCGAACTTGATCCCATGCCCTCCCTCTTCCCTGCAGATGCCTCTGATTTGTTTTTATTTTGTTTTGTTGTTGTTGTTGTGTTATTTTGTTCCCCTTGATCCCCTATAATCCTCCTGTAAGTGAGATCATCTGGTAATTTTCTTTTGCCTTCTGACATATTTCACTGAGCATAATCCCTTCAAGTTCCATCCATGTTTCTGCAAATAGCTCTAGTTTATCTTTTTTGATTGCTGAATAATATTCCATTGTATATATATATACCATATTTCCTTGATCCAGTCATCTATTTTTGGGCTTTTGGGTTGATTTCAAGTCTTACCTATTATAAATAATGCTGCGATAAACATGGGGGTGCCTGTATTCTTTTGAATTGACATTTTTGTGTCATTTGGGTAAATCCCTAAGAGTGGGATTGCTGGGTCATATGGTAGCTCCATTTTCAGCAGACTGAGGACCCTCCATACAGCTTTCCACATGATTTTTGATTAAAAGTAAGCTTCCCAGTGGTCAATGGAGTTCTTCCTCAGGAGTATGTGGAGCTACTCTGGGTGGTCCCCCCCAAGATGTCTCTATCCCAGTCTTCAGAACCTGTGACTATTACCTCACATGGGAAATGGCACTTTGTAGTGCAATTAAATTAGGGGTTTTGCAATGGGACAGTTATCCTGGGTTATCAGGGTGGGATCTTTATAAGAGGGAGGCAGGAAGGTCAGAGTCTGAGGGCAGGAGACGTAACAATGGAAGGGGAGTTTGCAGTGATGTGAGGAAGGGCCATAAGCCAGGGCATGCAGCAGCCTCTAGTAGCTGGACAGGGCAAGGACACGAATATTCCCCCGAGCCTCCAGAGGGAACACAGCTCCAGAAAGTCTTGACTTCTGCCTGTAAGACCCAGTTCAGTCTTCTGACCTCCAGAAATATAAGATAACAAACTTGTATGTTTCAAGCCACTAAGTTTTTTCTCATTTGTTACACCAACAATAGGAAGCTAGTATAGTGTTCTGACCAGAATTCTTTAGTTCAAAGTAATAGCAACCCTTGTTGGTAGGCAAGTGGAAGCCGGGTAGCCTGTGTTTCAAACAACAATGTGAACCAGTGTTATCTCAAAAAAATAAATAAATAATTTTAAGGAAAATAAAAGCAACTTAAACAGAATTAACAATAAATGAGGGTTTATCTGGGACATCCATAGCTCCAGCTGTCTTCAGGGGTGACTGAATTCAGGGGTTCAAGCCATGTCATCAGGTGTCTATCTCCTGCTCTTGACTCAGTTCTTCGAGGGACTGGCCTGCTCTCCCAGAGCAGCCAGCCTCCCCCAGCAGTCCCAGGCTGTAGCAGTCCCACCACGACCTGTTGTCAGCCAGAGAATAAGAACTGCTTTCTTTTTTTTTTTTTTAAAGATTTATTTATTTATGCATACAAGCACTGGGGTACAGGCCAGAGGTGTGGGGGGGGGCTGAGAGGATTCACCACAGAGAGCAGGGAGCAGAACAGGCAGATCAACAGAAGTACACTGCTGAGGGGAGCAGCGGGCACAGCAGGAGAGGTCTGCTGCACCATGTGGGTCCCCACCCTGGCCGGCAGCAGGAATCGAACTCGTGCTGCAGTGGCTGCGGTTTGCTTCATAGTGCGCTGCCCAACCCACTGCGCCACCAGGGAGGCCCCAAGAACTGCTTTCTTCCAGTGATTCTGGCTAATTAACATCCTTGCTCATAATCATCATTCTACTTCGCAAAAGTATCTGACTGGAGGGTCTTCCCTAGGGTGCAAAATCACAGACAATTCCAAATGTTAACATAAAGTCTTAAGAAAATGAATGGCTCTAGCGACTCAATGGTGAACCAATAGTCATACATCAAGTCACTTCCAATTTATTCCTTTTAACAAAATGGAATGAGAACCTTATCAAGGTGTCAACTGACAAGTCAATAAAATTTTCTGTATGTGTGACCAACCACTATGTGATTTTTAGCCTGTACCTCAGGCGTCCGAAGAACTGAATGTTACTGCTATGATAAAACTGCTAAAATTATCCAGTAAATTTTGAATTTAGATAAGAAACGAATAATTTCTTGTAAATACATCTCATGCAATGTTTGGGAAATATGGAACTAGAAAAATTATTCTTTGTTTGCCTGACATTTAAATGAAACTAGGTGATCTGCATTTAGGGGGCGAGTGAGGCTAAACCTGGCACACTCATTCCTTTCCCATCTTCATGAACAAGATGTCTCCACACTGACCACTGCAACAGTGAAAACCAGGAATGAACTCCACCTCATTTTAGCAATAATATTCCTACTGAATACCAGTGGAAATACAAATAACAGCACACAAAGAAAAAGGGAAATAATGTGTGATTTTTCAACCTCTCAGAAGAATTTGCTGATGTTTGAAGTTGTTTGAGGTTTTTGAAAGGATGATGGTGTATGTCAAATTATTTGGATTTTAGATGACATCTGATATATTGAAGATAATGACATAAAATATATTTTTAAATTGTCAATATTTGCCTTATGCTAAAAATCTCTCCCTTTGAAATTTTAAAATACCATCATTAAAAAATGATGAAAAAGTTCAATTACCAAACTATAATGTTCAAGATGTTACCTAGTTTTTCAATATTCTGCTAAGATGTTCGAGAGCAGAAATGTTCTGTGATCATTGCTTTGTGAGACCTAAGTATTTGGTTTTGTCTCCTGATCTGTTTGCTGCTCCCAGGCCCCAGTAACTTCTCCGTCTGGTGGAGTCAGGCACTGTGGCTTTCTGTCGCTCACAACCAAAGAAGCATGCATGCCTCACAGTTCAGTGACAATTTTGGTTTCTTAATTACTTGTTATGACATAACAAGCAGTTTTAGTAAGGATGTTCCTCCCTTTCCTTGTGTGTGTGTGTGCGTGTGTGTGTGTGAATATATGTGCATGTGCATTCGTGTCTCTCCAGACATGTGCCAAGAATATGTCAGTGCTTGGGGTATGTTACTACATAAAATAATGATCCTTGCCCTGAGGTGGGGGAAGAGGAGCTGGAAGGCTGTTTGTGTATGTGTGTGTGTGCATGTATATGTATGTATGTGGGAGGAATTGGGCAATTTCTTAAAAACATAATAAATATGTACACGCTATAGTCTATTAGCAGGTGGTTATTGCTATGGAAAAAGGACAATCTGAGCTATTGGGTTGTCGGAAAGTCATGATGCATTTTTGCTTGAAAAACAGAAAAAAATGTGTCATGGCTTTTCTAACAACCCAATAGATAAGCAAGCTTTCAAGCCTGGGAATGAAGATGCATGGGATGTGGTTTTAAATTGCCTATTGAGTATAGGCCTCCTTGAAATAGCAGCATTTTCTTACAGACACAGGAGGTAAGGGTGGCATCCTGGGGATAAATGGGGAGAGCATTCCAGGCAGAGGGGACAACAGACACCAAGACCCCAAGGCTGTGTGCAAGGAGCAGGGGTGTCTGGGTCTTAGTGGGGTCTGGGGTCAAGGAAATTGTTAGCTAGGAAGGAGCAGAGAGTGGCACTTAGGTTCAAGAAGGACCCCTCAATTTGTGTGACAAACAGACTGGGTGAGGTTGGAGGGCAAGCAGGCCTCTTAGGAGGCCACTGTCATCTAGGTAAGATGGAGTGAGAGGTTGCTCCAAGTGAAACTAAGATAGTGGGAGGCGGGGAGATGGGTAGGTAAGGAGTAGTCAGGTTCAGCATCTATACCACATCCTGGTGAATGGGATGTGGGGTGCAAGAGAAAGGAAAAGAAGATTCCAGGTGATAATATGCTGGTTTTTATATATAAAACCTGTGTGTGTGTGCGTGTGTTTAAAATGTGCTCCTCTCTACTACATTCTTACCAATCTTAGAGATTTAGAGCCATTTTTATAAAGAGCACTGTGGACTGCAACAAGTCTCCAAGATAATTCTTGGGGCCCTGCCTGGCTACATGCTCTGTCTTTGAAGAGGGGAACATGAAAAAGACAGAACTGAAGTGGTCGTGATTCTGACAGTGGGGCAGATAACTATCTCATTGAAATATCTCCCCAGAGGATTTGTGAGCTCAGCCAAGCACAGGGGTGGCAGCACTTAGCTGTACAAAGAAGACATGTGTTAGACAGAACTTATATGTGCAGACAAAAAACTTGAGGACTGTGCTTATGACTAATTGTGTAACAGGTCACTTTAGTTTCTTTTCTGTGGAAAGCATTCCAACAAAGGATTTTAATGTAGGGTTTTGTTGTTGTTGTTTTTCTCACTTTTGGTACCCATACCAAATTATGGGTAATTATATACTAGCAATTATGAGCTGCTAAGTGTGATTATGATGCTGAATAAATGTCTTTTTACAAAATGAGAAATATGTCTGCCTAAGTACATTTAAAATGAAGACAGTAAGGAGGGGCCTTGCTGGTTGTGTAAGGGGTTAAGTCAAAGCACTACGAAGCATCTGCAGCACTACAGGACGAGTTGCACCGGCCAGGGAGGGGACCCACATGACACTGCAGACCTCTCCTGCCTCACCCGCTGTTCCCCTCAGCAGTGTGTTTAAGTCAGTCTGCCTGTTCTGCTTCCCTCTTGGTCTCTAGCGAAGTCTCTTATCCCCAGCACCTCTGGCCTGTTCCCCAGTTCTTGTATGCATAAATAAATAAATCTTTAAAAATAATTTTAAAAAACGAAGACAATAAACAATAACAATGTATGTTAATAAACCCATCCATGCCACTTTGAACAAGCTTGTAAAAACTATCTCTTGGCTTTCCATACAGCCAAACAGAAAAGCTCAATGTTGAATCCGATGACAAAGTCATCTGGAGCTGTCACAGTGAAAACTACTGCAGGGAAGAAGAAGAGAAAAAAAGGTATTTTTTTTGTTTCAACTATTCCTTTTATTTCTTTGGTCTTGTGAATCACTCCCCCCTTTTTTGGCCTGTTTATTTGTTCCAGCCTCTAAAGTATTGCCCCAAACAGAGAGAAAACTCAAGTGGAGAAAAAGAAGACTCAGTATCTTATGATTTTGTGCAAGCCTAAGACAGAACAGCTTAGCCATATCCACCAGAAGAATTCATCTTTGGCACATTGACAGGACCCAAAAACCATGATGGGATCTAGGTTGGTGTCAGAATCTCACAGCCAGAAATCAGAAGAACCTCCTACATTCAGCTTGAAACTTCTTCCCTGTGCTCATTAGTCAGAAGCAAAAATTAGGGGGAATTTTAGAAAGTCATGACTTCCATAACCTCTACTCAGGATTAAACTAAATGAGACGCTGTCTAAGTAGTATTAGTTCGCAGCTAAGTGCCAGCGAGTCGGGCTTCTGTTCACCGCACTAGCCCTGACGCCTGTCCCTACATTCCAGTCTGCAGATGGAAAGCGTGGTGCTCACAGCTTCCTAAATTTCACTCCAGCTTTAAAGTGTGGGAACTACAAAGACCCAGCTCAAGACCAGTGGGTGGGTATGTGCACAGTCTCAGGGCAGTGCCTTGTGAGCTGTCCTAAATTTGTGTTGTTCTGCTTTCGTCCACTTATTTTTACTATGCAGCTAGTTTGTGGGGGTTAAAGGCCCTTATGATAAAGTTCTTCATCTGGTGCGTTTCTCTTATTCAGTCTTTTTTTTTTTTAAAGGTTATATTTATTTATGCATACAAGAGCTGGGGTACAGGCCAGAGACATAGGGGGCGAGAGGGTTCAGAGACAGAGTGGGGAGCAGAACAGGCAGATCGACTGAAATACATTGCTGAGGGGTGTAAGGGGTGAGACAGGAGAGGTATGCTGCGCCATGTGGGTTACCTCCCTGGCCGGGAATTGAACTTGCGCTGCAGTGTCTGCAGAGGCCCCACAGTGTGGCACTCAACCCCTTGCACCACCAGGGCGGCCCTCTTCTTCAGCTTTAACCTGGCCTTTTCCTGTCCTTGAATAGTTTCTGTATCTCCTCTACAAAATCTCACTGAACTAGACAAATACAGATTCTTGTGATCAAAAAAGCCAAGTCAAACATTAAAGTGAGAAAATCAGACCCTGTGTTTGTTGTCAGATGTAAATATAGCTGTTTTGGATATGCCAGTAGATGTTGGGAAATCTGCTAGAATAATAAAAAAATTTTTAGGGGCCCGCCCTGGTGGCACAGTGGGTTGAGCAACGCATTATGAAGCAAACCACAGTCTCTGCAACACGAGTTCGATCCCTGCCTCCGGCCGGGGGGGGGGGGGGGGGGGC
>JAGFMF010011830.1:20625379-20643436 GCA_019455555.1 Galemys pyrenaicus | reverse complement strand
GGGGGGGGGGGGGACCCACATGGCGTAGCAGACCTCTCCTGCCTCGCCCGCTGCTCCCCTCAGCAGTGTGTTTCTGTCAATCTGCCTGTTCTGGGTCCTGTTCTGTCTGGTGGATTCTCTCACCACCCCCGCGCCTCTGGCCTGTACCCCAGTGCTTGTATGCATGGATAAATAAATCTTAAAAAAAAAAAAAAATTTTTAGAAAATTGCCACTTCGGAATATATATTCAATCAAAAATCCCTTTAGATTTGTTTGGAGTTCCTGTGGGGATGAGGATGATCAGCGTCTCCCAGACAGGTGGCCCCACAGAAAACAGTCCCTCCACAGGGAGAGAGGCGAGTGAGTCACTAATTCTGTTTCTAAACTTAATGGGAAGTGTGGTGACAGAACAAAAGCTGACTTGTCTGCATCAGGCTGCACAGCGACATTCTCATGCATAAAGATCAAAGGCCAAAATCTACCTGGGAACTCCAAGACTTCTCAAGGGAGGAGAGAGGCTCTGACCACTACTATTTTCTTTTAAAGATTTATTTATTCATGCACACAAGAGCTGAGGTACAGGCCAGAGGTGTGGGGGGTGAGAGGATTCACCAGAGACAGAGCCAGGAACAGAACAGGCAGATTAATTGAAACACACTGCTGAGGGGAGCTGCGGGTGAGGCAGAATACTGCCACACCATACTCCCCTTCCTGGCCAGCGGCAGGGATCGAACTCGTGCTGCAGTGGCTGCATTCTGCTTCATAGTGCGTTGCTTAACCCACTGCGCCACCAGGGAGGGCCCTGACCACTACTATTTTCTGAAACAGCCTAATTTAAAAAAAAAGAGAAAAAAGAGGTTTTCAAAATATATAATAGCAAAGAACTTTTTAAAAATTACATTATATTTGAAGCATTTATGTTTAACAAGCTAAGTCTTCTAACACATGAGAACACCATACATGACCTGATTAAGTAATGACCCAGAACCTGAACTTGATTTCTGTGCACCACCCCCTCCCAACCCCTACCACATGACACCCCTGTGTAGGCCTGGAGAGATTAGCCCCCCATCAAGAATCGATAATTTGATGGAAAGTCAAAAAGAGAGCAACATGATTATTCATCCTTCAGCTTGTAAATAATAGCTATGTTGAGGCCAAATGACAAACACATCTTTCAGCTCCTGAGACCAGACTCAGAGGTACCAGACCTGCTTCTTTTGACCTTTGTAAGCTCCTGTCAGCCCCTCTGGGCATCCAATAGCTCACATTCTTTCCCCCCCCACCCCCCACCCCAGAAGAGATTAGAGACTCTGAATAACTGCAGGTTGCCTTTGGTCCTTCTTTCAGTCAACATAGATAAAATATCGTTTCCTCAGGGCCATTTTGGACTACTGTATATGACTGGAATAGTCACCACTGAGAAACAACTCAAAGCTTAGTAAAAGGGAAATTCATTGAAGAGGTTATTCAGAGCCAAACTGAGGACCCAGGCCCAGGAGACCAATATAATTTTCCTGAGTGACTGGTTTCTGCCCTACGAGTGTTTAGTTTTGGTTTCTATAAATAAGTTACATACAAAGAAAGAATACATAAAAAGTTTTTCATACCAAAGGAAAGAGGACATCTAGCTAATTTCTAACATTCTCGGTTAACTAAAGGAGGCAGTTTCTGGAGGTTGGAACTCCAGATCAAGTTCTTGCCAGGCCTAAAAGTTACGAGAAAATCCTTTCCTTGCCCTCTCATAGTTTCTGGTCCTTGGTTGACTATCTTTGGCACTTCTTGGCTTGTATTGTAGACATCACTGCAAGCCTTCATTTCACATGGTGTGTGTGTGTGTGGAGTGTGTCCATTTCCCCCCTTCTTTAAGTCATATTGGATTAGGGGCCCACTCTACTTCAGTGTGACCTCATTGTCACAAATTATATCTGTAACCACTCTGTATCCAAATAAAGTCACATTCTGAGGAACCAGGACTTCAACATAGGAATTTGGGGAGGGAACACAATTCAACTTGTAACAAAAGGGCTCAGAAGGTAATTAGAAACAGGCTACTTCCTAAAAAAAAAACAAATAACCCCACAAGGCTGCATCTGCCAAGGGCCAGGCGTGGACACTGGATCCAAAAAAAGGGAATTCCTCCCCCCCGGGGATGAAAATGAGGAGAAGCCTGTGAATGAGCTAGGAGTTGACCAAGAAAAGACTTACCAGAGGAAGGACTCAAGTGAGAAAGAAAGGCCTAAACAATACAATCCATTAGGTCAATTTTTTTTTTCCCATTAGGTCAAATATTTAGCTGGAACAAAAGTCTAGGGAGGGTGGGCCTGGCAGTAGGGGTGGGTCACTTTAAGGAGGACTGTGCACCACTGACCCTGAGTATAAACTTAATACTCAAGACAAGGAAATGTTTACCTCAAGATGGTAGAAACAACTTTGTATCTAATATATATTGGGCTGTTGGAAAAGTCATGACCCATTTTTGCTTGAAAAACATAGAAAAAAATACATCATGACTTTTCCAGCAACCCAATATATTTATTTTATAGTTCCTAGTCAGAGCAAACGATTTTCATTTTCATGTTTTCCAGAGTTCACAAAGCAAATGAAAAAACAGCTTCCCACTTCAGGTAAAGACTTTTGCTAAGATGTGTGTTTGTGGGGTGAGTTTGGTCTTTGGAAGAATAGTTCTACTTGTGTCAAAATAAAGGGTCAGATGGATCTGATTTATATCAACCTCCTGGGTGAGGAGTCCAGATGGTTTCCATTTGGTCCCAATTGGAAACAGACTATTTTTATGCCAGACTATTTTAGGTGACTTTGTGGACAGGAGACTTTTGGTCCACTGCTTGGAAAGTTGAACTCACAATACTGAATCAAAACCCCCCTCAGAAGCCTGACACCCTGTGTGTGTATGTGTGTTTGCATCCAAAGTTTTACTCCTTTCCAAAGGCTTAATTACAACAATCTGACAAGTTCATATTTAGCAGCCACTTATAAGTTGAGAGAAGAAGCAGTGTTCCATTCCTATGCCTGCAGAAGTCAGCCAGCTGTTTATCCAAGCCAGTCCTGCCTCCAAGCACCACTAAACACGAAGAACCACTGGGTTGGTTGTTCCCAATTTGAGTGGTATCAGGGTACCCAGATCATTGGGCCCCCAACCTCCAAGGTTCTGGATCAGTAGTAGTTCTGAGGTCAGAGTGGAGAACTTGCATTTTCCTCAAGTTCCCAGATGCTACTGAAGGTCCAGGGTCCACATTTGGAGAAGCGCTGCTCGATTTACTTTGCTCAGTGAAGACAACCAAAGGGCAGGGTGAGGCTCCTAGATGCTTCTTCTCTGCCATAGAAACCACAAAACAGAGTTTGAAATAACAGTGTTAGAAGCACTTAGTACACAATAAATATTATTGCCTGGCTTCTTGGTTTTATTCCTGGAATTCATCAAACCGTGGAAACATTGGTATAAGAGCAACCTGGTGGAGAACCTCCACATGTAAGGTGTCCCCACTTCTGTCCTGAGAAGCTGCATGCCTCCATGGGAAGCCCGTCCAGAGGCCCCAGATGGACTCGCTCAACCTGATGCCTCTTCCCATTTTCTTTTTGGTTATTTGTCAAGATTCCTCAATTGAAACATATTTCAGTATCTATCTTACCATCTTTATCGAACCAGCTAATAGGTCCTGTCAAATTCTCCCGCCTAAATATGTCTAGACAACTATCTTTGCATCATGCAACCAGTCCTGCACTTTATCTTCACTCCTATGAATTGTTCTAAGTCTCCAAATTTGTCTCCTGTCATCCAGATGTTCCTCTCTCTCAAACATTCTATACAGCTGCCTCAGATTCTTTTCAAAAGCCCATTTTCTTTATGTCACTGTCTTGCTTCAAAACCATCATGGCTCTCTTTCACCTGGAGAAAGTCTACCTTTGTCCCAGCATCCACACTCTTGGTCAATGGGGTCCAGTGGCCTTTCAGTGACATCTGCAGCCCAAGACCAGTCTACATTGAATGTCACGCTTTTCTTTTGCTGAGCTCTCCAGGCACCTTCACCCTCTGAGCCTTTGCTCATTGCCTGCAACGATTCCTTCCCAGGTGATAAGTCTCATCTCATCACTCTTAAAGACAGTGCTATTTCCAAGTGTCCTGACAACCAAAGATCAAGTATAAATTTCCGTAGTTGCCTGGGAGGTTCTTCATCTTCTCCCTCACTCTCTGGCTTCTTCTGGGAGTACCACAACAGTGGCTTTGCTTAACTACAACTCAAAATTTCATCTGTGGAGGCCAGGTCTAGGTAGGACTTAAAGGTTTTTGGTGTTTTTTTTTTAAAGATTTATTTATGCATACAAGAACTGGAGTACAGGCCAGAGGTGTGTGTGAGGGGTGGGGCTACGGGTGGGGGAAAAGATTCACCAGAGACAGAGTGGGGAGCAGAATAGGCAGATTGACTGAAATATACTGCTGAGGGGAGCAATGGGTGAGACAGGAGAGGTCTGCTGCACCATGTGGGTCACTTCCCTGGCTGGGGCTCGAACTTGTGTTGCAGTGGCTGCAGATGCTTCACAGTGTGGTGCTTAACCCATTGCACCATCAGGGAGGCCCCAGGACTTATGTCTTGAGGTTGATTTTTGAAAATAGCTCCTTTCTATCAACAAGAAGTAAATGTGATTTCCTATGTAATTACCGTAGGTTTATAAACCAGAACATAAATTGTTTTCCTTGATTGCAGGACTTAAGGAAGCAAAGTATAAACAGTGTTGGTTGATTCACACCTTCGACCCTGGAACCTGTCCATAAGGGTTTCCATTGTTCAGCTATAACTCCAGGACAAAACCCCAAATAAAATAATTTCAGGATTATAGCTGGCAACTTCCTGATTTGGAACTAATTGAAGTGTTTTGAAGATTACATCTTGACTTTTAAACTTGACCCTCGCATTCCTTAATGCTGCGAACATTCCTCCACACCGTGGCTAGCATATAAGCAACAGTGCCTTATTTGGGGAACTGAATTTGCCACTTGGATGGTTGGAAGGAACCCAAGATTGTGCAGTGACCATTTTATGGTTGGATTTTGTTCCCTAAATTTGTCTGAGTTTTGTACTGGCCCTCCTATCGCAAATCCTTGAGAAGTAAAATAATCCTGGAGACTGTAATGTGGAGCTTGGACTGGGAAAAGGAGTGGGTCCAGGTGACAGGACATCTCTGAGTCTTTACTGGGTCTTTCAGGAACTTGGGGCCTTAAGATGATCATTTTTGGCTCCTTGAGCAGGCTGAGTAGAGCTCAGGGAAACCATTTGATCTGCAGGTGACAAACTCTAATGGCCTGATAGCGTCCAGTCTCCAGCCATCTTCTGGCTCTTTATGGATCCGATGGGCTCGTGTGGAAAAGACCAAGTAGGACATCACCAACTCAAGGCTGATGGGTCTCCTGGCCCAGGGTCTGGAAGTCCCTGGATACTTGGGAACTAAGTCACCTCTGCTTTCTACTCAGTCTTTACATGCTTCTCAGAGATGAAGGTATGATCTCTGTTTTGACAGTGAGGACATTTAGGTTCAGAGAAGTTAAGCGACTTTCTGGGAATCATATAGCGTTTTCTAAAGAGGCTTCAAAGCCATAGCTTCGACTCATTTCACTTATCTCCCACCTCTGAGGCACACCTGGCATTGCCAAGGCGCTGTGAAGTTGTCTAGGCAGAGTGGTACAAAGTCTTGATTGTTGATGAGCTTGTTTTTGCTTTAAAGAAATGGAAGATTAGTAAACATAGGTTGGAGTAAATACAGCTGGGGTGAATCAAGTATGACCAGCTTGTGCTCACTCCTTCTCTGAGGAATTTGTTTTCCTGCCAGAGAAAAGAATTTGGTTCTGCTTGAACTTTGGTTCAAGGGCTGGAGCAGGCGATGCCCGTAGTACAGATGAGGCTTCGCGGCCCCAATAGGCACCATGGCTCACTAAAATCCTGAATCCTGAAGAGTGGCTTGGACTAGCATTTTCCAAACTAGGTAATTTTCATGGGCAAAGATAATATTACCTCTCTCACCAGCCTTCCGAAGGAGATTTGGGTTCTTTTCCCCCTGGGGTTGCAAGTTGTACCAGGTCACTCACAACCTTGGACCGACCTCCCCTCCAAGGGCACACGTTTATGCCAAGCTGGCTAAACTGCAGGTGTGACCAGCTGAGATGGTGTTTCTCCTTGTAAAGCTCAGCAGCTGCATAGGAATTTGGCCTTTGGCCTTGGCCCCATTGTCCTCCTATTTCATTACTGCTGCTTTCTGATATGCCTGGAGGGGGTAAAAAGAAACAAGTGCTCTAGGCAATCAGGAGCCAAAGCCTTAATCATTCTGGATGGTAAACTTAACTTTGCAGAGATATGCATATTTGTGAAGAGAGTTTAGAAACAGGAAAATCATATTGTATGCATGTTCTTATATGGTTTCAAGGTATTATATAGCTACACTATTCCTGGAAAAATAATGAACAGTGACATAAAGGTTTCCATGAAATGATTGCACTCTACGCTCTATTACTCATTGATTCATTCATTCATATTCAACAGTTATTAAACACCTACCATGCACCAAGTATTTTTCTGTTGTACTAGCAGTTACATTATTTAGAACATTATTCATAACAGCTGTCGTCTGCTATCATTCCCACACCAGTGATGGAAGGACAAATGCGATCTGGAGAAATTAGGCTCTTCCCCAATAAAACTTTCATTATAGGTTAGTTTCTCCCCTCAAACTGTTACAGGGCAGGGAGAGGAGCACCCCAGAATTTTTAAGCCTGCCCTCTCTGAATGGGTTTTGTTATTTGCCGCATTAAGACAAACATATAAAATTTTTAATGGAAAGGAACTTTAATACAACTAGGATACAATAAAGAAAGAACAAAGAATATAGTTACTAAGTTAAGCATTTAAAGTTACTTATTTTTTTGAGGGTAAAAGTTTAGCCAAATAGCCAAATAGGATTGGCCTAAAGCAAGGCCTAAAAACTTGCCACATGTTTAAAGGACTTTTTAGTAGAGACTTATAGAAAAGGGTTAGAAAGAGTTAGACAAATTTGGGAGGAAAAGAGCAAAATTAAAATTAAGATGACAGCTGCCATTGTTAACTTCTCCAAGGGTCTCTCACTTACTTTTGTCCCAACCAGTCTAAGACTAAAAAACAAGCACAGTTTTTTTACATGTCCCTCTGCTCCACGTGCCTCCTCCAGGTCTCTTTGCTATTTTTTATTATTTTTTTCCTTTTTTGCAGAAATTTTTTTTTTTTTTTTTAGCTCTACTCACTTAGGGTGGAACTAGGATTTTGGAACTTCTCCTTTTCTTGGGATGACCCTGTTACAAAACTATGTTTTTTTTTTTTTTTAAGATTTATTTTATTTTATGCATACAAGCACTGGGGTACAGGCCAGAGGTGTGGGGGGTGAGAGGATTCACCACAGACAGAGCGGGGAGCAGAACAGGCAGATCAACAGAAGTACACTGCTGAGGGGAGCAGCAGGCACAGCAGGAGAGGTCTGCTGTGCCATGTGGGTCCCCCCTGGCCAACAGCAGGGATCGAACTTGTGCTGCAGTGGCTGCGGTTTGCTTCATAGTGCGTTGCTTAACCCACTGCGCCACCAGGGAGGCCCCTCAAACTATGTTTTGAAAGAAAACAAAATAAATAAATAAATCCTGTCTATTTCATGCAACAATCCAGCAGATTAGATTCAGACCCAAAGAAAAAAAATTGAATCTTTTTCATAATTTGTTTTTTAAACTGGCAAACCAGGGCCCTCCCTGGTGGCACAGTGGGTTGCAACGCACTGTGGAGCAAACCGCAGCCACTGCAGCACCAGTTCGATCCCTGCTGCCGGCCGGGGAGGGGACCCACATGGTGCAGCAGACCTCTCCTGCTGTGCCCGCTGCTGCCCTCAGCAGTGTGTTTCCGTCAGTCTGCCTGTTCTGCTCCCCACTCTGTCTCTGGTGAATCCTCTCACCACCCCCCACACCTCTAGCCTGTACCCCAGTGCTTGTATGCATAAATAAATAAATCTTCTAAAAAAAATAAAATAAACTGGCAAACCAGAATGGCCCCAAATCCAAATTTCCTTTAAAATGTCATTTCTCCTTCATCACTCTAAAATTATACTTTATCACTGACACTCCTCTCACCTACTCCTCCTACAAACTTTCTGTCTGCTTCCTGAAGGCAGGGGTTTTGATGAACTCTTAGTACCTAAAACCAAGTACCCTTGATGAACTCTTAGTACCTAAAATAGTGCCTGACACATAATAAGGGCTCAGAAATATTTTTTGAATGCTGAATAAATTCAGGTGCAAAGAAATCCTGTCTAGCCCTGGAGTTAGATTCTCAAGTCATCAGGCTAAGCAAAGTTAGTGTATAGTTTTATAGTGTTCAATCCTTTAACTCCCCCAAAACATCAAGATATATTTTAAGTCCCACAAAATTTCAGATGACTGTTTTTCAGTTAACCCCCAAGTGAAATAGTTGGCTGGTATTATTAGAGGGTCATGTTGCACACAAAGCATATAACTTCAACAACTTGGGGACCCCCAGACAGTGATCTGGTTCTGGGATTGGACATTTAATTTCCCACCTTACACTTGCCAAGTGGATGAGCCAGCATTACTTCCAAGTCTATTTCTCTTTCTCCATTCCCCCACTGTTCTTTTTTTTTTTTTTCCTTTGCCAAAATCCTAAGCTTTGAACTGGTATACATTAACTGTGTGTGTAGCCACTCCACAGCACTGACCCTGAACTTCATAAAAGCCAGATAGATTGATGGCTATGAACCAGGCTCCAGTGCCACTCACTGCCCTCAACCATGAAGTCTACAAAGGCAAGATGGTTCTTTCTCCTTCATATTTTTCCTCCTACAGCTCAAAAATGTGGCAGGCTCATTTAAAGGGCTGAATCCCTAAAAAAAGTCTGTCACTTCCCCAGGATCATCAAAGAACTTATTTTCTACCAAGAATTTCTAGAGACATTGATTTTCCTCTTTAGACAAAGTGAAGGCAACAATCTAAATCTTAAGTGAGATTACCTTTTATGAAGAGCAAAGTTGGGCTTGCTGTTTTAAAGAATAAAGGGCACACGGAGTATTTTTTAAAATTACTTCTCGGGGCCTCCCTGGTGGCACAAGGGGTTAAGTCTCAGTACTCTGAAGCTATCAGCAGCTACTGTAGCACAAGTTCGAGCCCCAGCCAGGAGCTATGCACATGGCACAGCAGACCTCTCCTTTCTCACCCTCAGCAGTGTATTTATTTCAGTGGATCTGCCTGTTCTGCTCCCTACTCTGTCTCTGGTGAATCCTCTCACCCCCCCACACACACACCTTTGGCCTGTACCCCAATTCTTGTATGCATAAATAAAGTAAATCATTAAGAAAAATGTACTTCTTCAATTACGTGTATTTCCTTGATTATGTTGCTAAACACATCTACTCACACAATCTAATAAATACAATCTAAATAAGTAATGTCACTATAGCTGGTGATAGCAGGGGAAGCACCGTATAAAATAACAAAATACTCTGATTTTCTTATAGGAATCAAGACAAAAAATAAAGGTTTGACCAAAGCTGGCCCTTGGTTAGTGAAATTGCATTTGGCAGATAATGGCATAGACACAAAAGGAAAAGAAGGAGAAAGTGACTTGTTGGAATTCACTAAAACTTTAACATGGTAAGTAGCAGAGGAAGTGGTTTTTATTTGTCAACCTTCTGAAACTGAGTGTTTTGGTTAAATTATGGGGACAATGATCTAATCTGGCTTTTTAACAATGCCAAGTGAAGTTTTTCAGCCCTGAGGGAAGCTGTGGCCTATGCTGGTGTTGGCCCATGACCTTAAGAGAATATGCCTGGGTGGCCAGCTGTCAGTAAGTCCCAGAGGGGTTTCATCTCCAGAGTTTTCTTCCCTAAAGTCAAGATATAAAGTAAAATGTAAGTAAAAAAGGGCGGCCCTCTCCAGGGTGAATATTCTTTTGTGTCTATTACAATGTTGTCCCAACCTCCTCAGGCAGAAGGAAGGAGCAATTCTTAAAAGCTTCTAGAAAACACAACATACTTATGGCTCTTCAGTCTCACTGAGGGGCCTGAGTCCTGTGGAACTGCTCAGCCAACAGATGGGGAGCCAGGGATCTGTCTGGGGGTCTGTTAGCACAGTAAGCTCCTGGAGTCTGTGTCATTGAATGTTTACTTGGGGTGGCTTACGCATATGCATTTATGTTGGGGTAAGATTTGGTGATCCAGATTACAAGGTACTAACTGCCTATCTACCCACGGATCCTGCTCACCCTTACTAACACATGGGACCCATCCTCAGCTATTAGCTAGTTCAAAGATGAGATATCACACTTTTCATTTGTGATGAGAACTTACCCTGCTGCTTGAGTCTTCCTGGAAAGCCTGCATTGGCGGCTTACTCCAGCTTTTACCTCAGGAGCCAAACGGCCTTGGCTCCCCCTCTCATGAGCCAGGCGGCCTTCTGTTCAGGATGTGTCCAGCAGTGGGCTCTGGGGCTGACAAGGCAGTAGAGTCACTCAGGCTGAACTTTCATCAGGTTTTGCTTTCTGCTCCGACCATACTAAATATGGTAGCCAAACTGGTTACAGAATTTGTAGGGACTCAGTGCAAAAGAAAATTCAAAGCTCTTGCTCAGATATTAAGGATTTGAAGATGACAAAAGCAGAGCAGTAAACCAAGGGAGAGGCCTTATGAGAACCGGGCCCTGCGTGTCTGCGACACGGTTAACGCCACTACCCTGCGGCACATGCACTCGCGCTCCGCTTCTGTCAGTGCCTGGAAACCTTTCACAGTGGGTTTGTGGTGGTGGTTTTGTTTTTCGTAGTTCTTAGAACTTAATACTTAAAATTAAGTATTAAATAGTAAAGCATCATTAAACACTCAATTAATTAACTAATGCTTATTAATAGTTCTTAAGTGATTAAGTAGTATTAAATATTAAGTATTAAAGATATCTTAATCTTTTTTGTTCTCTTTTTTATAATGTAATAGTAGGAATCCCTGGAGATTCAAATATATTTTCTTCAACTTTAAAATATATTTTCTTGGTATATCTGAATCAAGCTTTATGATTATTTTCAAGTGAACTTCTGGGCTCACATCTCTGTTCCACAACTTGCTAATAGTGTAATCTTAAGCAAGTTAAATGACTCCTCAACATTTCAGTGTTCTCATTTGTAAAATTTGGAATAATAATGTTTAATGCAAGAGGTTGTTAGAGGGTTAAATGATACCTTGTACATGAGGTACTAAAAATGAAATCCAGACTCCGGCTAGCACCTTTAAACAAATTTGAAAAAAAGCTCCTCTGGGCAGATGAGTTAAAAGAGGCCATGAGTCAGAGGCATCCCCACTTCCAGGTCCTCGCCTCACCATCCAGTAAGCAGAGCTTGGCTGGATTTCAGCTCATCACACTCATGGACGGCCCCTGAGAGTGAGGAATTCTCCATAAAGCCACGACTGTGTGAGCCTGCTTGGCGTGGAGCTTAGATTGTGGAGGTCTGCGGCCTCCAGAATCAGCTCTAGATGCAGACTTGTCAAGCCATAAAATTTACCTTCAATGCTCTCCCTTTTCCTGTGGACCCATTCAACCCCCTTGAGGAATCCATCTTACCTGAAGAAATTGGACATCTTCGGGCAGTTCAGGGACTAAATCAAGACCAGCCCTAATTACACTGTTTCCTTGAGAGCAAGATCCAAAGGAAGAAGAGTCTGGTAGGACAGTGCACCTTGGTCTTAAATTCTTCTGCTGAATCAGTAGGAAGTGTGTTCAGGGAGCAAGAGTGACCTTGCCTTCACCACGGATCCTATCCGAAATGTCATCCCTCCAGCACCCTGGCAAGGATTCAAAGTCGTTTTGTGGATAGTCATAGGATATGCAGAAGCCACGTGTTAACTACTTTCTAACTGGTTACAGAATTTGTAGGGACTCAGTGCAAAAGAAAATTCAAAGCTCTTGCTCAGATATTAAGGATTTGAAGATGACAAAAGCAGAGCAGTAAACCAAGGGAGAGGCCTGCAATGTTAGGCACATAATATGCATTTAGTAAATATGGACATCATATAATAGCATCATTGGTATTGCATTCTGGAAGGTGCATTCATAGGAATTGGTTCATTTTGTCCAAATTTGTTCTTTTTTTTTTTTAAGATTTATTTATTTATGCATACAAGCACTGGGTACAGGCCAGAGATATGGGGGGGTGAGAGGATTCACCACAGAAAGCGGGGAGCAGAACAGGCAGATCAACGGAAGTACACTGCTGAGGGGAGCAGCGGGCACAGCAGGAGAGGTCGCTGCACCATGTGGGTCCCCCACCTGGCTGGCAGCAGGGATCGAACTCATGCTGCAGCGGCTGTGGTTTGCTTCATAGTGCGTTGCTTAACCCACTGCGCCACCAGGGAGGCCCCCAAATTTGTTCTTTTTTTAAGATTTATTTATTTATGCATACAAGAGCTGGGGTACAGGCCAGAGTCACGGGAGGTGAGAGGATTCTCCAGAGACAGAGTGGGGAGCAGAACAGGCAGACTGAAACACACTGCTGCGGGGAGCAGTAGGTAAGGCAGGAGAGGTCTGCTACACCATGTGGGTCCCCTCCCAGGCTGGCAGCAGGGTTCGAACTCGTGCTGCAGTGGCTGTGGTTTGCTTCATAGTGCGTTGCTTAACCCACTGCACCACCAGAGAGGCCCCCAAATTTGTTCTTTTGAAATAGAACAACCTCTTTCAGGCCAATCTACAGATAAGGAAGGTGAGACCCAAGAGAACACATGACTGGCAAGAAGTATTAGTTGAGCAGAAACCCAGCCTTCCCCCCAATTCCACATCCACTAGTGATGCCCAAGATTCCTAAAGACTGAGTGGGCAGGCCAGTGCCAGGCCTTGAGGGAATTTTCAAAGAAATTAGAAAAATGAAGACAGGTCAAGTGTTTATTTTTCAAAAAACCAAACTTGATTTTAAAAGTTTCTTTGTGAGACTATACCCTTCCTAATTTTTTGTAAATAATAATTTGTTCTGTGACAGTGTGCTGGGTATTTATTTGACAAGCTGAAAGTTGCCAGGTTGACCTCTGTCCATCCCCCCACTATTATTATTAATGTTAATGGGCAGGTTGAGGGGTACCTCGGGACCCCCAAACCTGCCTGTTCTAAATGAGTTCTGTCATCTACCACATAAAGACAAAACATACTCTAATATATAAGACCGTCAATGAAAAGGAAAACAATTAGTATGCAGTAGCAAAAAGAGAAAGAAGTTCTAAATCAAGCACCCAAAGTTAGCCATCACCTCATGGACAAAGGCCTAGTCAAACAGGGTTGGCCCAAAACAGGACTGCTGAGGCCTGAAAGCCTGCCACAAGTCTAAGGCTCCTTCTGGTGGGGACCCACAGGAAAGGGGCAGAAGAGGTCAGACAAGTTTGGAAAGAAAAGAGCAAAATACAAGCCAAGATAAAGGCTGCCACTGTCAGCCTCCCCATAGGTCTTTCACCCATGTCTGTGTCTCTTTCAAGTGTCTCCTTCCATGTCCCAAGTCACTGGTACAAGTCCAAGGCCAAGAAGCAAGTGCAGCTTCTTCACAAGTCTCTGCTCCATGTGCCTCTTCCAAGTCTCCTTCTTGCTCCCTTCCTTCTTCTGTTCTTCTCCCCAGTCTCTCTAACTTCTCCTCCCTCTTCAGTTTACCTATCTTGGATGGGGCAGGGAAACTGGAAACTCCCCTTTCCCTGGGGACTACCCGTTTACATTATTATTATTATTATTATTATTATTTTACTAGTGTATAAAATCTAAAAGACTGGGAAGCTCTGCATAATACCACACCATATCTTTTGAAGAAATAAATGAATGGAAGATATAAGGACACTAAAAATGCTTATCTTATCAATTTACCTAGAAGAAGCATCCAAACTAGAAAGATAAACTTGGGAGGAAAAAAAACTGGATTCAGTATATCTCCAGTTTCAAATAGGGTCAGTGCATCACCTTTGGAAGCAGTGTAAGGGGGTGAGGGGGGAACGGGGAGAAAGGGTAAGGGGAGAGGAAGGAGATGGAAAAGACCTAAAAGAAAAGATCATACATCAAAATATTAAATTGGGTCTCTTTGAGTAACCATGCTTGACAAATTGCCATTTTGTTTTGTCATTTTCTTTGGTCAGCCTGATCAAATACTCTGCGCACTTAAGGGAAATTGACCTTGGAAACAATGTCCTGGGAGAAAGAGCGGCTGCTGACATACTTGAAGCCCTGAGATTCAGAAAGACAGGTAGAGTGTCTTCCGTTAAATGTCCTCTCCCCCATCCATGCCCACTTATTCCTAGCTGCTTTGCAACTCACATACGCCACCTTTTTTCACTATGTAACTGTCCTGAGCTACGTGATGGCCAGAAGCACTGTCACAGATTGGCCACCCTCCTGCCACTTTCCCCAGTGATTTACACAAAGTTCAAGAACTTTTATAATGTCATCTGTAGTCCTTGATCTAAGTAATGCATATTTTTAAAGCAAGATTTTTCTTCCACTGCTTTCTTTTCTTTTCTGTCTTCTCATCTTCGCCTACTCTCTGGGGAATTTTCTCTCATTCTCTTTTCTCCTTACCAGCCCTATCTGCAAAAGACTTCTCCAGATATCAGCTGGAAAATTGAAGTAACGACCCTCACAAATGTTGTGGTTTTCTGGAATCTCAAAGAATGGTTAGATTAGGAGAGACTAAGTTTACTTGATGATCATATAATCCTTTGGAAATGAGAGAATCACATAGGCAGTGAGTTGTTAATGATGGTCACCTCCGCCTTCTTGTTCACCAATATGTGTGACCAGGATTAATGACAGCCATTTTTACTGCTGATGGAGAGAGGAGAAAACATCATTTTAAATAAAACTCGATGAAAGACATTTTTAAAAAAGATTTATTTACTTATGCATACAAGACCTGGGATGTAGGCCAGAGGCGCAGGGAGATGAGAGGATTCACCAGAGACAGATTGGGGGAAGTAGAACAGACAGACTAACTGAAATACACTGCTGACAGGAGAGGTTTGCTGTACCGTATGGGTTAGCTCCCTGGCTGGGAATTGAACTCGTGCTGCAGTGACTGCTGATAGCTTCACAGAGCTCAGACTTAACCTCTTGTGCCAGCAGGGAGGCCCCATTTTTAAATATCCAAATTCAATGGTTGAGGAAAGGGGGAGAAATCTTGTTCCACTCTCTGCTAGGTAACATGGGGAGAACTCAGTGGTGCATACATATGGTCCTTGTCACTTCTTCAATAAAGTGGCCTGGAAACATGGCATGCTTTGACATTGCATTTTTTCAAATGGTGGCAGTTTTAGAGAGAAGAATTACATTACTGCCCACCCCATTGTCATTGGTAAGCTAAAACTACTGCATTGCCATTTCTTAATGGTCTATCAAATGACTTCAAGCTTTTCTTAATTATATCTATATTGTCATGAAGCAAAACATTTACTTCTTAGCCCATTGGCAGGTACTTCAAATTCAGTGGAATCATTTTGTTACAATTAATTTAAACTTAACATTAATTTAAACTCAATAATCTGAAGGCAGGTTAATAATCTGAAGGCACTGTTGTAAGTTTTCTATTAGTCACCATGGCAGAAGGCATCAGAGGCTGCAGGCTCTCCTCTGAGATCATCGGTCTCAGATGAACTTGATGGAAAATGACTGCCACTGGGTGTATATTTGGAGCTGCAGAATGCCTTGTGCCTGCTTAGTAGTAAATGGTTCAATTTGCATATATGGAAGATAATTATGCAATAACCTACCTGAAAATACTCATTTAAAAAACATTAAAAAGTAATTTATAGCTCAACAAATAGGCTCTTTCCAGATATGGTAGCATGTGAATACCTCTAATGCATCCTTAATTTGAACCAAAATAATTATGGGATGCTACTGATGGAACACTTCAATCAGATTGTTAGTTTGAAAACCAAGAAAGCCTTCCAAACCAGGGTTTGACTGGTTGGATTCTACCGGGAAAATTTCTTGTCAGTTAGTTCTAATGGCATCATTTTAAACATTCAAAGCAATTAGTAATATCACTGACTATAGAAGTAATGTTCTTCTTTTGATTGCTTGTGTGTTCTTATAATTTGAAAGTTAATAAGCTATTCTGAATTCTAATTCTACTCCTTTCATGAAATTCAAATTAACTGCCTCAGGTCATTTATTTGCCTGTGAAGGAGTTCTTAATGACTTGCCTTTAATGACAGAACCCACAGTGAAAGTTTCTTCAGAAACATCAGCAACCTTATTTCTCAAACAAAAAAGTTAACAGAGGCAAAATGCTATCCACATTTCACAGGGAACTCATTCATTCTTTATTTCAATATACATTTATTAAGTGCCTATTTTTTGCCAGGCCCTGTTCTAGACACTGGTAAGCTGAACAGTGAATTCCTGCCTTCATGGGATTTACTTTCCTCTTTAAAGATTTATTTTATTTATTTATGTATGTAAGAGCTGGGATGTAGGCCAGAGGTTCTTGGGGCGGTGAGAGGATTCACCAGAGACAGAGTGGGGAGCAAAACAGGCAGATCCACTGAAATACACTGCTGAGGGGAGCAGCAGGCACAGCAGGAGAGGTCTGCTGTGCCATGTGGGTCAGTTCCCTGGCTGGGGATTGAACTTGTGCTGCCATGGCTGCTGATAGCTTAGTAGTGTTGAGACTTAACCCCATGCACCACCACAGAGACCCTGGGATTTACTTCCTAGTGGAGAATGACAGACAAGTAATCAACTACCACCACAGAAGTAAAATATACACTATAGTATATCAAATGGGACTCATGCTCCAGGGAGAAATAAAGCAAGAAAAGGAGACAGAATGAGTATATGTGGGACAAAGGATTGCAACCTTAAGATAGCCATGGAAAGGATATTTGGGTAAAGGTTGGCAGGAGTAGACATCTGGGGGAAGAGCCTTCCAGGTAGAAGGACTAGCAAGTTTAAAGACCTTAAGGCAGGAACCCACCTGGTTTGTTCTAGGCCCAGTGTGAAGGCCAGGGGGTAAGAGTAATTGGACAAACATTCCCATAAGTAAGCAAGGAGTTCAGGGGAACTTTTAGACAATTGTGAGGATTTCATTTTTAACTCTGGTGAGATGAAAGACTTTTGAGAATTTTAAGCAGAGGAATAATCTGATCTGACCCGTATTTTAAAAGGATCACTCCAGTTCTATGATGAAAATAGATAGGAGGGGAGAAAAGGGCAGAAATCAGAAGACCCATTAGGGAGAAAAATTAAGCTTTTTACCAGAACCAAGATACCCAGAAAAGTGGAGAATGATGGTGAGATGAAATTTGAAAAGAGAAAGATGAAGGAAGATTCAGGACATGAAACAGTTAGGGCTCAGTTACTGTAGGGAAAGGTTGATCAGGTATTTCCACCCTCCTACCACTGATGATGGACACCTGCGGTGCTGCGAGCATTCCAGGGTGGGCATGCGCAAGTGGGCACACCTGAGTTGGGACACGGGCTTAAATGGGCGGCATCATGAGGACGCCAGAACTGTGAGGACCAACCGACAGAACCGACAGGACAAAGGAGCAGCAGCAGCAACAGCAGCAGCAGCAGAGAGAGAAGAAGCAGCCAAGAGGGTGAGATGCGCTGGGGACTGGGAGGCCTGCCAGCCTCCCGGCTCCCCCTGCACCCACGCTTGCCACCTGTTGCATGTACCTGGCCACCTCTACTAAATAAAGCATGAAAAGCCACCGAGGGCTCCAAGACTCTCCTTCCCTGACCTGTCTGCCCAGAACCATCCTGAACCTTGCTCCAGTGCCACCCCATCCTGCCGCTACAGTTACCATCTCCCCAGCCCTGCTTCAGGAAGACTGCTAACCATGTAGAAGACTATCTTTTGTATAAACTTAAGAGCTCAAGGAAAGGACTCCAGACACTGACAGCTGGCCATCTCCCTCATTATTCAAAGAGTTGCAGGAGCTGGTCCAACCATTATGGAAAGCAGTATGGCGGTTCCTCAGTCTACTAAGAATGGAACTTCCATAGGATCCAGCAATCCCACTCCTAGGAATATACC
>JAGFMF010011830.1:20592339-20624701 GCA_019455555.1 Galemys pyrenaicus | reverse complement strand
GCGAAGTAAGTCAGAAGGCAAAAGAAAAATACCAGATGGTTCCTCCCCTAGGAAGAATATAAGGGAACCAAATAAGGATCAAGGAAAGGAATAAGAACAGTACTACTACTACTACTAATAATAATGGTAAAGACACAAAAACCAAGAATGAAAAGACAAGGACAAATTGGGGACCCTTGGTGGGGAGGGAAGTGGGGGAGGGTTGAGGGCAGGCGGGAGCACGGGGACTGAGGTGATGGTGCACTGGTGATATGGTGATGGGGAATACATGGGGATCACAATTGATGTCAAATATATGTAAATAAAAAAAAAGAAACAGGGCCATAAAACAAAACAAAACAAAGACTTGCAGGCAGGCAAGTCCCACACTTGCACAGGCTCTTCCCTTCAGCCTTTGGATACCTCGTGTTCTACTGAAAACAGAAATCTGAGAATCTCTAGAAACTTGAAGCAAACACAGGAAACCAAACTGAAATAAAAAGGAAACTTGAAGATAAAGAGTCAATGCAGAAAAAAAAAATTTAAAAGAAAGCATTCATCCTCAGTAAAATAGAAGCTAATATATTGGTAAAATAAGAACAGGATGATGTGAAAAAGGAATAATTAGAAAATAAGAACCAGTTCCTAGAAGGTAAAAATGAAAGTCAAAATAAAAATTTCAAAGCAGATGTTGAAAGATAAAGGTAATAAAAATCTTCAGAAAGTAGAACAAAAACTAGGGAGAAGAAAAACTGGTGAGAAAATACGAGAGGACCAATCTAAGCGCACCAGTAGCAAACTCATAGTTTCAGAAAGAACAGAGAAAAGTAGACAAAGAATAAATCAAGAACTTTCCCAGAAGCAAAGACTATAAATCTGTATCTTGAAAGAATCCATTCAGTGTCCAGCACAGTGAATGATAAAAAGTATATCCTCATGGGAATAAACTAAAGAGATCCTAACAACTTACTAGGAAAAAAAGCATATTAAGGACTGGGAATTACAATGACATCACTCCCTAACTGGAGGTAATGAATCATTTCCACGTGTAGTGCCAGCAAGGGGCACAGAGCACGTTCTTGACGATTCCGGCAGATGGTGTAAGGGAAGGAGCCCTGGAGCCCTTGGTGGCTTTTTATGCTTTTATTATCATTATCTCAGAGGTGACCAGGTACATGGCAGGCAGGGTGCGGTGGTGGGGGGGCATGCGCAAGTGGGCGCACCTGAGTTGGGACACAGGCATAAATGGGCAGTGTCATGAGGACGCCAGAAGTGCGAGGACCTACCGACAGTACTGATGAGCAGCAGCAGCAGCAGCAGCAGCAGCAGCAGCAGCAGCAGCAGCAGCAGCAGCAGCAGCAGCAGCAGAGAGAAGAAGCAGCCGAGAGGGTGAGATGCGCCAGGGGTTGGGAGACCTGCCAGCCTCCCAGTCCCCCCGGCACCCATGCCTGCCTTGTACCTGGTCACCTCTGACAATAAAAAGCATAAAAGCCACCGAGGGCTCCAAGACTCCCCTTCTTGACCCCTCTGCCCAGAACCATCCCAAACCTTGCTCCTGTGCCGCCCTTTCCTGCTGCTACAGGGTTGAAGAAGGCTAGCACTAGGAAGATCAGCTAGAAGGCTTTTGCAGTCATCCATATAAGGGATATGATAGTGGGAATGGAAAGGCAGGACCACTCTAAGAAGTTATTACAGGGGGCCTCCCTTGTGGCATGGTGAGTTGAACTCCACACTATGAAGCATCAGCTGCACGGAAGCAGGAGTTCGCTCTCCGGCCAGGGAGGGGATCCACTTGGTGCAGCAGACCTCTCCTGCCTCGCCCACTGCTCCCCTCAGCAGTGTTTCCATTGACCTGCCTGTTTTGCTCCCCACTCTGTCTTTGGTGAGTCCTCTTACCTCCCCTGCCTCTGGCCTTACCCCAGTCTTGTATGTGTAAATAAATAAATCTCAAAATAATAATAATAATTTAAAAAACATTGTATATTAAAAAAAGAAGTTATTACAGAAATGAATTGTTGTGGCCATTCAGATCCAAAGGCTACAAGGAAAGGGTATTGAGTGAGAGGAAATTTGTCCAATTATAATCAGAAGCCTAAGAGCCAGTCCATCAGATGAAGCTGTGAGACATCTTACCTATTTACTTTTATGTTCTTCCTCCTCTCAGGTAAACTGCCAGTCCTAAAAATTATAGTTACTCCTCAGATCTCTTCAGACACCTTCAGATCTATTTGGAAACATAGCAAGAAATCAAGAGTTACCCGCAAAAAGAAGAAGCTAGGCTCCTGAATATCTGTGTCAGTGAATGCCAGCTACCAGGTAGCTGTATGAAACCTGGGCACTAAGCTGGAATAGAGGGGGTCCTTATCAGCAGACTTTGCTCTTGATAAAATCATGAGTATTTTGGTTCTAAAGTGACATTTCCTTGAAGCATTTTTCCATTCCGATGGATGATGATTGTACCAAAGGACAAGTAGTAAGAGAACAGCAGTTCTAGTTCCCTGAAAGATTAGCCCTGCCTTCCCTTTTCAATGCACACCATCACCCAAACTCTGTTAGCCTGTTATGAATCTGAAATGGTGAATTTACCTAAACTATAATGATTCATGTATGTTTACTCTCTATTGTGTGGAGCTGAACTTCCCTTTTTCTTTTTTAATTTATGAATTCTTGTTCATTATTTCACAGGCTAAAAACTGAAAGTGGATATGGTATTTCCATGTGGATGCTGCTATTTCTATGGTCAACCAGATATGCCTAGAAAGATATTGATTATTCTATAATAGTTTTCACAATAACCAAAACCCTTTCAAGTTCTAAAATTTGATAAAACTATTTCTGAAAATTCAAAGGAGTGTTAATTTTATCACCCTTATTTTCTAAAATGCAGGTTTCAAAATCAGGTCTCAGTAAAAACTCATCTTGTGCATGTGATATTTAGAATTTGAAGGAAAGCCATGATCTTTATGTAAAAAGAATCTTTATATATCTGTGGTTGGGAATAGATTTTTAAAAATAATAACCACCTTCACTGATTTCCAAATAAGGAAGCTTCTGACTCCTCTTGCCCCTCTCCCTGGATGTCATACAGTTCCATGGGAAAATGAAGAGATGTGGTTGGTCGATGTATAGATGATACATTATACTGGTTAAATTTTATGTCATGACAATATAGTGCAGGGATTAAAAGCGTGAACTGGAAAATTAGATGTGTTAGCATATTCCATGGAAAAACCTGGTCTAGATGTGTGAACTCAGACCAGTCAATTAGCTTTATTGTGCCTCAATTTCTCCTTATGTAAGATACTTTTAAGATTAGCATCTATCTCATTTCATGAGATGAGGCCCAATAAGCATTTTTAGATCAATATCTATTTCTTAATATGTGCTCAAAAATTTTTTGGTTCTTATTTTTACTGTTATTATTATTGATGTTAGAATTGAGTGATTCCAATGACTCCACTTAGGACAGCTATATAAGATAAATAAAAAGAAAAATGACTTAAGACCTCTTCATTTTGAAGTTAAAAAACAAACAAACCTATCATTCATTCTATGCATAAATATGCTGGCAAGTTGATGGAACCAAGTTAACTGTCGTGGCAGAAATAGATATAGTCACTTATGTTTATTCTTAAGGATCTTAGCATGTAGCTAGGAAGACAAGATCCTCGTACTTTGAAAGTAAACAATAGATCATTAAGAGTTGAAATATTCTAAGACATGAGGCTGGGTAAGGAAGTTTATATAATAGTGAGAGTAGTTTAACAAATTGCCATATAATATATGAGAACTCTTGAGAAACTTCCTGATTTTTTAAAAATGAACTTTATTGAGATTTACCACTGACATTTACTGGATTGGAGTGTAAGATCTGTGTGCCTTTTTGGGGGTCTTTTTTTTAAAAATATTTATGCATACAAGCACTGGGGTACAGGCCAGAGGTGTGGGAGCGGTGAGAGGATTCACCACAGAGAGCAGGGAGCAGAACAGGCAGATCAACAGATGTACACTGCTGAGGGGAGCAGCGGGCACAGCAGGAGAGGTCTGCCGCGCCATGTGGGTCCTCTTCCTGGCCGGCAGCAGGGATTGAACTTGTGCTGCAGTGGCTGCTGTTTGCTTTATAGTGCGTTGTTTAACCCACTGCGCCACCAGGGAGGCCCTTTGGGGGTCTTTTTGCAGTATCTATCAAAATGATAAATATATAGCTTTTGACCCACTCAGTCTTCTTTATTAGCTATCAAGCATTTATAGTCATTTCTGCTGAGATGTGTGGCTGCTTAAGATGAACAGAACATGTTTTTTATATGACTTATCTGAACTTGTTTACAGGCATTTTTTTGTCTGGCTCATAAAGTTAGTGAGGTCAGATTCATGTGTGCCAACACTGCTACAAGTGCTCCGCTCCTTCAGGTTTCCTCTCTTTACTCACTTTCTGGGTTGGAGGGCCTCCTTCCACTTCTCAGTTCAAACCCCAGCTCTTCCATAAGATTTCCCCTCATGGTATCCATCCTCTGGAATGTCTGTCCCTCACTGCATTTAACACAGCATGCAACACACTGCACATATTAATATGTGGTCAAAGGTGACCCTGTGTCCATATTTATTTTTGTACATAAGTGTGCACCCTTGTCTCCTCAGACTTCTTGAATCTTCATGAAGAGAGGCCCAGCGAGAGGTGGGAGACTCAGTCCCAAACCTGACACAGTGGTTGTCCACAACTAGTCAGTGATGGAAATCAGACATCTTAAGGCTCCTAGTGCCTCAGCTTTCTTATCTTTTAAATGGAGACATTGTCTGGTTTTGCCTCAAAAAACATAAAAATATGCCCCTAGGCTAGCAATAAAATAACCATGGTTTCAAAATTGTTTTAAAACTAGTTCCAAAGCCTTCCTGTAAATAGTAATGTGCTCTTTAAGTTTACTCACTTCTCTGAACCTCATTACTCCTATAAAAAGAGGTTAAACTAAAATAAGAGGTTTTCAGTGTGGTCACAGAGTGCCCGGGGTCCTTTCAGGGAACCAAGAAGGTCAAAACTACTTGCACAAAAACATTCAAAGCCATAGCTCTGTTTTCACTCTCTCTTAGACTGCACAGTGGAGTTTTCCAGGAAGCACATAATGTGTGATATCCTTGTTCTAAAGGGAACTTATAATGGATTTATTACTTTTATCTTATAATTATTTATAAATAAATAGTATTTAAAATTCTTCCTGTGATGCACTGGTGATATGGTGATGGGAAATACATGGGGATTACAATCAATGTCAAATATATATAAATAAAGGAAAAAAATTCTTCCTGTTTTAATTTCTTAAAAGCGTATTAGGCAAGAGGGAGAAAGCACAAATGACACAGCATAGGGCACACATATCTATCTATATATGTAGATATATACAGATATGTATCATGTGTCCTATATAAGTTCTTTAAGGTGCTAATAATTTTTAAGTATAAAGAGGTCCAGAAACTGATGGGGTCCCCAGGCTGCTGAGAGACCCTGGAGGTTCTTAGAGCAGGAAAGAGTTCACCGGGAGTCAGAGTAAGTGGATAAGTGCACTTTATCCTATGTAAGAGTATGCAATCAAGAGTGTGACAGATTCAAGAGCCTTGCCTTGGGTCTTATGTCTACTTACGTAAATACTTGCTTAGTCTGACGGGCCAGGGGTTTTCAGATAGGGTTCTCACCAGTTTTGTTTAACAAGACCACTGGGCCATATTTCTGTTGGTTAAGATAGAAGTTTTACAATCAACAGCGCAGAACATAAGATTAAAGGGTATAAACTAGTAGTATTTAGGTCACCCTGCTCTGGAAAGGGCATAGACTTTTTGGTTTGTCACTGGATGGGGAGGGAGAGGGGTTGCAGACTGCGAAATTCCTCTTCTACCACTGAACCACATTCCTAGAAGCGCATCAATCATTCACTCAACAAGTAGTTGTGTGTCCTGTGCCCAGGCATTTTTCTTAGCTACCCAGGGTAAGGTGATGAGAGGGGCATGGTGCCTGCTCCGATGGAGTTCACATTGGGAGGCACATATATTAACAAGATAATTCCTGACAGCCTGAGGTTTCATGAAGGCATAAAGCAGGACGGGTGGCGCCAGCGCAGTCGGTGCCCCCGCTCCCAAGAGAGGAACGTCGTGCAGCGCAGCCGCAGGACCTCAGCCAACTGGCCCTCAAGGCCTCCACTCCGCAGCGGCCCCGGCGCTCAGTCTGGGAGCGGAGGGGCGGGGTCAATACGTCCGGGAGCTGGCGTGGGTGACGTCACTGGGCCGCGCCAGCCAATCGCAGGACGCCCCTGTCGTAGGCTGCGCGTCGACCCGCGACCTGCGGGCGGCGCTGTGGCCCGTGGGGCGGACCGGACAACCGCCATCGCCGCCCGCCTCCCCCAGTCCAACGTCTCCGCCGCCGGCTCCGCGCCGCCGCCATGGCCGACGTGGAAGACAGCGAAGAGTCCTGCGCCCTGTCCTCTCACTCCGGGAGCGCAGGCTCCAAGTCGGGAGGTGACAAAATGTTCTCTCTCAAGAAGTGGAACGCGGTGGCCATGTGGAGCTGGGACGTGGAGTGCGATACGTGCGCCATCTGCAGGGTCCAGGTGATGGGTAAGCGCTGCACGCGAGGCCCGGGCCCCACTGCGGCCTCCGCGGGGCCGGCTCCGGGAAGGGGACGGGCGAAGCCTCGGCGTGACCCCTTTGCCCGGAGGAGTTGGGGGCGGGGTTCGCCCTGCCCCAGAGCAGCAGGACCGGGGACCACGCCCGTGGTATTGTCGGTCGGAGGCCGGCGGCCGCCGCTATGACCGTGGGGTCCTTCAACAGGCGCTCAGCTTGGGGGCTGGCATTCTAGGGAGGGAAACGGCGGTAGGCAGGGGAATTAAACAAGGTAACTTCAGGTAGTGATGGCGATGACCAAGAAAATAAAACTGGGTGATGTGATGAGTGCGAAGAGGAACCACTTAGGTTTGGGCGGCCACCCCCAACCCCATCTCTAAAAGCAAACCGCGAAGGCATCAGAGTAAAGGCCCCATTTAGCAGGACACTTAATGTTGCGGTCCCCAAAGTGGTGCTCTGGATTCTTAATCCACAAAAAGGACACACGGTTATACTCTCGAGAGACACAGGGAAAGGAAGTGTCCTTAGCCATTGCCTTTCTGTATCAGTTACTGCTCTTCTGCTCCTTTTTAGATTTGGGGGGCTCAAGACCGGTGCACCGTGTGATTTCCAGTCTCCTCTATTCTTTAGCTTCCGTCACCATAATATTTAATATTGGTAGGAATAGAAGAATGGCAGCCTTTATTCGGAAGCAAACTTTTCCTTCCTGCCCCCTACCTACTCATCATAAGATGCCATTTCCTGAAAAAGATAACGATACTGCCATGCTCTGAGTCAGGCCTTTGTGGAAAACTTTCTTTTACTAATGGGTCTTATTTTTTTTAATGAGATATTGAATTTAAATGTTGGACTGTGTGAAACCGTTCATCCCTTTACTTTTCATGGTTTCTGTTTTAACATCTCAGATCATCTTGAAAATGAGGTGCTGTTTAAATAATGCAAGACATTTTTAAAGGGCATTTAAAACTCGTGGGAGCGCATCTTACACCTTTAGAGTAGGTAAAGAAAAATGCGGTTTCTTTCTATAGTTTGAAAATGTTCAGTAGTTTTGAACTTAAAAGAGAATTGTTTTCCCTTGAGGGATGTAACTTTAAACCTACAAAAAGAAAGAGATTTCTCTATTTACACTCCTTCAGTATGCTATCCTTTGGTATTTTACTTGTGAAAGAACTTGATTTCAGATTATATCCACTTGTTTGCATATTAGATTTTGAAAGTGTACCTAGTAAGCAGTATACAGCCCTTTTCCTTATCCCTTAAGAACTAGAATCAGTTGCCACTTAGGTAGTGCTTTTTTTAATCCAGGCAAAAAAATTGTGTTTTGTTATTGTTGTTATTGTTACAGGATAAGCCTTACTGAAAATTTTATTCACTAAATTCCCTTTAACCTAAAAATGAGAATGTTTTCTGCATTTTATTTTTCCCTCCATAGAAAAAAAATTATTAGTAAAAAGAATGCAGAACTTGAAATAATAGTTGAAATTTTTTTAACAAACTTTACTGGAATATTGAAAGTAAGTCAAAGTAAAGGCTATAAATATCTCACATTCACATTAATGTTCTAATTCTAGCCAAGTATTCTGCTACAACAACTGTTCTTTGGGTTCAGGAAAGTTTTCTGAACTGGAGCTTTGTATGTTGCATCTGGAGCTGTTAATAAAATCCACTTAGTGGCCAGGTGACAACAGAGAAGGGAGTTTGTTTTTCAGACGTCCCTGTTCTTACCCTAGTATCATTCTAAATAGTATTGCTGTTATTGTACTCCTCAGAAATGTGCTGTTTTGGTTATTAGGAACATCCCCAAGAAACTTAATTTGAAACTTTAGGAATTTTTATTCATTTAAGCCAATTTTTGATAATGAACTTAAACCAAAGCTGCATTTGCTTATATAATTCAGATTTTTAGATTCTACATAAAGAGCCCTCTTGATTTTGTTGCCTTAATAATTGTAATTTGGAATTTGTCCCACACACCTAAATAATTTATTATAGTTGTTTTTTTTTTTTTTTTAAATCCAGGCTTTGCCTGTTGTCCCATTCTGGTGTAATTAAAAAGCTTGCTGGTTTCCACTCCCTTCCCTTCATTCTGGCACAGTGAGCAGGTACTGGTGGGAGATAGAGTAGGTTTGCTAGTACTGCCAAGTTATAAAGAACCAGAGTAACTCTTCCTTGCTCTATGTTAAATTGGATCTTTGCCATAACTTTGGAGCCTTGTTTTCCTAGTTTGTGAAAGACCATTGGGATCACCAATTCATTCTGTGAATGAGCAGAACTAGTCATGTCTTCACTGTTGTACCCAGATCCTTATGGTATTTAGCTGTTTGCTTATCTGTTTCTCCATTTCCTGGTGGATTAGGAGTCAGACTTGGACATTTTGGTGTTCTCAGTATATAATTTCTTGCACAAGGCAGATGCTTAGTACTTGTAGAATTGAAGAAAGCCTCAGGAAGCAGTGGTTGTTTTTAATCCACACTGAACCTTCTGTGAGGTTGGGAGGAGAAAAAAAATGCCTACATATAATCCAATATAAAAAAAGAAGCAGACTTCAGCTCCTCAATGTGTCTATTCTTACAGAATTATTTTTCTATTTATGTTAAAAACTTATTTTTACCCAACTGACTTCAGCCAGTGAATGAAACCATTTCATTGATCCCTAAAAAATTCTGCGTTACCTCTTTCATCAAGCAAATCATAGTACCGATCGAATTTTGAAAACATCTACTTTATTCTTTAGGTTTCTTTTCAAAGTATTTACTCCCAAGTAATTTATTAAAATACTTTGCCATTGTTGGTTAAATACTTAGGATTCAGACTTACATGTTAAGGGAGCATTTTTCTTAGAAAGAATAAAGACCCTACTATGTGTGTTGGGGTGGGTAATTTTGATTTTTATATAGATTATACAGTCATTTAGTTCAATTTTAAAAAAATATATATATACAGTGAAAACATCCTATTTCTGGTAGACTTCACTACTAGTTTCTGATTATCCGTCTAGGGTTTCTATGTATGTGTATCATGCATGGCTTATTTAAAAGGATGTCTTGAAAGGAAGCTACCTCTAAGGTCGAACTATGTGAATGAACTTATAATAACTTATAATATAGTGGAGAATAGCATTTTTTCTCTGGTGATTGTTTCCGCTCTCAGGACATTGTCTATCAGTCTGTAAAAATGGAGGATTGGTAACCCTGGTGAAATAGCTCCTGGTCATAAGTAAATTAGTAGAGTACCTTATACTTTATTCATCTTTAAACAGTTACATTCAAATGAGAAATAGTATGAATCTTTTATCTACATCTCTAGCCCTTTGGGCTTTTATTTGACTTTGAAGAGTCTGGGTTTTAAAAATTGCTTTTTGAGCATCAGAATGAGAATTGCTATTTGTTTACTTTTAGATGCCTGTCTCAGATGTCAAGCTGAAAACAAACAAGAGGATTGTGTTGGTATGTTGTAATTTTGTTCTCTTGCTTTTTCAACCAAAGGTTTTCTCTCAGTGGGGATGTTTGAATTTGCAATTAAGATTGACTTTATCAATACACAAAAATAAACTGTAAAGCAGTAATCCATTATTAATGTAAAATGTGCTGATTCTCAAAAACCTTTGATGGAATTACTCTTCAGATCCTTTTATTGCCTGTAATTAAGAAGAATGACTATATATTCCAGACATGGCGATAGTAAACATTTCAATAATAATAAAGAAATAATTCTCTTCTAGTAAGAAAATTATAAAATAAGGAATTTGCCAAAACTAATATTTTTACTTTGTTATTGATCAAGTGGTAGTATTTTATTCTAATAAAGCATTTCTGTTTTCAATACTTTTTTCAGATACAGTATTTAACTTTGGTAGAAAAAATTTTTAAGTCTCAAGATTATTTTACAATATAGTTTGTATATAAAATTCTGTCATGTCCCTTATTGTCTGTAACTGAAAAAGTTGTCTTAGGCTAAATATTTTGGGAGCAATTCCAAGATTTGTATGTGCTAGTTCTTGAGGTCTTCACTTCTAGATTGTTATTTATATGTGTTTAAAAGTTTTTATGACTTTCTACTTTATGTTTGCATTGCTTATATTACAGCTTCTTAGTAAAAATTTACACAGTATTGGTCAAATTCTGTTTCTTCCTCCTTTAACACAGAATTTTCCCTTCTTGCTTCCTACTCTCTCAGTCAATTTTCATGTTTTTTTCCCCCTCTCTTTGTTGCTGTTTCATTTATTTTATTGTTCTGTTATCATATAACTCAGTTTGTCAAGCAGAGGACAAATGAAGCCCATGTTTGAGATTGAGTTCCAGGGTGTGTTCATTCATACTACTTTTTTAAAAAGTTAATTTGGTAATTGGGAGGTGCTATAGGTCAGCTTTCTTTGATCACAGAGAGACCTCATTTGCCAGGCAGCCACGTTTAAAACTTCATTCTGTTGTCACATAAGTAATGACATTGCTTCTGAATGACTCAACAGAACTCATCACCACTACTAGACAAGTAGGTATCTGTGCAGCTGATAATGTTTAGAAACTTGTCATCTGCTTCTAATAGCCTCCTGTGACCTGGAAAGATTTAAAACTCATTATAAAAACAGGAGGACTTTTTTTTTAACATTTTTTTATTTATGCATACAAGAGCCGGGGTACAGGCCAGAGTCACAGGAGGTGAGAGGATTCACCAGAGACAGAGCAGGGAGCAGAACAGGCAGATGGACCAAAACACGCTGCTGCTGAGAGCAGCAGCAGGCAAGGCAGGAGAGGTCTGCTGTGCCATGTGGGTCCCTTCCCTGGCAGGGGATCGAATTAGCGCTGCTGAGCTGCGGATGCCTCACAGTGCAGCGCTCAACCTGCTGCGCTACCAGGGAGGCCTGCATTTTTCTATAAAATAAAATCCAAATGGTCTTTAAGGGTTTGTGTATGACTGGAAAATTCTAGGATCTGAGGGCAACTCAACTCTTTTACTCTCTAGCTTCAGGAAGGCAATATGTGAAATTATGTGGAACTGGGGCCAAGGCATCACCCACAGGTTCTAGAACAGTGATGGAAAGTCCCTCAAGCGCAGTGCCTTCTCTCATTTCTTAATTGTAATTTGTACATTTATGTTTTTGTTTCTTTATAAATAGAAAAAATTATTTAGACCAATTAACTATATGCAGAATTATGGGCTATAATGAGTATTCATAATAAAATAAACTCTAATTTGAGCTCAGTAATTTAAATTGAAATATGTAATACCAAATACTCTTTTTTTCCTTTCAGTGGTCTGGGGAGAATGTAACCATTCCTTCCATAACTGCTGCATGTCCCTGTGGGTGAAACAGAACAATCGCTGCCCACTTTGCCAACAGGACTGGGTGGTCCAAAGAATCGGCAAATGAGAATGGTAGAAGACTTTCTTAGTGCAGTTGTTTAAAGCCCTGGTGGATCTTGTTATCAGACAGACATCCTCAAAGACTAGAACACTCCAGGGGACTTAATTCTTCAAATAGACAAAGATGAATCTGTGGTCCTTCGGACTCATCAGAGGCAAGGTTTAGCATTTTGTTGGTTTTATCTTAAGAAATTCTCTACAGTTAAGAAGATAATTTATTAAAGATGGTCTTCCCTACCTCTATCAAGTACTTTGAAGTGCTGTAAAGGAGGAAAGAACTACAGATTAAATGAACTTTATAATTTACTTATTGATAACCAAGGGGCTGTGGAAGCAGTACTATTCAGAAGAGAACTTTTTGCATGCTTTTGATTGGTTGATGAGTTATTTAAAAAAGCAACATTATAGTAACAATAAAGTACAGTTTAAAACATAATCCTTATCCTTAATTTCTTCTTAACATTTGTTTTTGGTGGGGAGGAGGACAATTCATGAAATCTTTGATATAATGATAATTTTAAGTTTGAACCAGTAAACAGGGTAAATAAAATTTAACCTTTGGGCAATGGGATTTCAATGGTCTCTTAGGTCATCATCTTTTATCGTTGAATTATGAAGAAAAATGGGTCTATATTCACCTCACTGTTCAATCATTGAGTGGTGAAAGAAGTATTTTCAAGTTCTACTCAGATTAGGTTGTAATTCTGTTGTGATTTAGGTGGAATGTTAATGAAGGGAAAATGTTTACCATTATAGCATTGGATCAAAAAGTTTATTATAAATGTTCTGTTGGCTTCATTTGAACTATTGCAATTTTATATATACTAGTTAATATTAGTAAACTAGATTGCCAAGTCAGTGCTTCATTTATTTTGATAAAAATATATGCCTGTCATATAGTAATAATAAAATTTAAATTTTATTATCTGGAAGCATGTAGTGCCAGAAAATAAATTTCATCAAACTCATTCACTTTTAGTGGGAGTTATTTTGTAACAATTTAAATTTTTTCATACTAGAGGCCACTGCTATGAATTAAAAAATTAAATCAAAATCTTGACCCTTCGCTTCTGCTGTTTCAAAATTTATCAAGTCAGAATCTTAAAACATTTAAGGAATGTTGACACACAGAAGGCTTTTTTTAATGTAATAATGAGAAGATTAGAATACTGTGTTTTTGCATTGACTACTATTAATCAGGTTTCTCTGGATATTTTTGCTTTATATGTTTTTTCAAAATTTTCAACTGAAAAAAATGAGTTATTATACAAATATGTTTGACAGTTTGAATGTGTTTATCATTGTGCAATGAAATGTTTTAGCAGCTTTTTGTTTGACCTTTTAAAAAGGTATCCATAAAATGTGAACCAAGTATTTGGCTTTGCAGTGAAGAGCGAAATAATAAGAATGTCGAGTTATTTGAGTCAGTATGACAGTATGTGAATGAAATGTGGAGGATGGTGATAATAAGTTAATTTCCCACACAGCAAAAGCACATGCCCACCACCTAACAAAGCTCTATTTCTCTTACACATCAGCTTCTGAGGGTAGAGGAGGAGGGGGACTGGGACAAAGCACCACTGAGCCTGCCCATCCTGGGATGATATCAGCTCATCTGCATAACCATCTGAAACTTGAGTACATATTGTTTCATCAGAAAGAACATGCTGTGACATTTAATTATGAGTTCCTCTGCAAAAGTTAAGCATTGTGAAGGTTTTTCTTTCTATTTGATTAAATGATGTTGGATTTTACTTTACTAGTGTTTTGGAAAAGGAGGTTTGCAGTGTATCATTAGCAATTTAATTTTCCATCCATGCAAGTTACATTCTTTCTGTTGTTGCTTTTGTTTTGTTTTTTATCTGCAAGTTGCATCCTTGTGACAGCTGACACCTAAGTCAGTAAATCTCACTGTTAAACCCCTTGCTTCCTTTTTATTAAAAATATGTTCCATTTTCTATAATGAAGTGAGAAATTCATAAATGTGTGCACAATTAAAATGTGTAATTAAAAATAAAATAATTTATTACTCATTTTTGTTTGGATATGTAAATATGTGGGCATACTTACTCCAGAAGACATACTGAAGTAGTCTGAGGCTTATGTAGGGGTGTGTGTGATCACTTCATATGGACCACAGTGTAGACCGTTGTGACTTAGAAACATGAAGTGATTCCCATTGATGCTAATACCCTCCAAAATGATGAATATGCTTAGTAAAGTTCTCAACCAAACTGTCCAATCTTTTGATTGATATGTTAGTTACACAGTTGTAAACTTAAATGAACTTTAAAGATGTGTGAAAGAACTTGAAGATGTTCAATGAATTTTAAAGATGTACAAAAACTCCTACATGTAAGAAGAAATTAGGTTGTAAGATAATCTAAAACATTTTTTTTAGTACTTGAATAGACATTCTAACCACACAGGATACTGAATATTATTTCATCATGTGAGACCCCACGTATTACAAGACAAACTTCACTGGCCGCACCCCAGTGCCACTGGTGCCATCAGTCTTTGTGCTAGAAATCTCACATTACTAAACAACCCCTTTCAAGGTGGTACTGGCTTATGCGGGAGCAGTGATCTAAATGCTTGTACAGGCAATTACCATGTACACCTTGCCACAGTCTCCCAGAAACATCTTAAAATGGCAGTGCAAAATAACTTCATTGAAAGGTATTCATTAAGGTATTCACTAAAAGGTTCAATAGAATAAAAATAAGAGGTCTTACAGAATTGCTGACCTGTGCACTCTTCTCCAGAGGTGTGAAAACTCTTTAAATAGGGCTTAGTACTAGCAAACACTGTTGGTGAATATTCCCTTGGCAGGCTTCCAGACCTTTGGAATTATTTAACTGAATCTAAAGTAGAACTCTTTAGGTCAGGAAAAAATTAAGTTCCTTTATAATTTAGTAGACTTTCCTTACAAAGTAGACTTTACCAGTTTAATAGATAGGTAACTATTAATAAAATATAAAATACTTTGATGTTTAAGTTGCTACCAAGGCCTAATCAGGTGATGAACATGCTATGTTCTGCAGGGAAAATTAGGCGTGTTTAGTAAGCCATTATTTAAAAAAAATAAAAATATTGCTGATATAAAATATGACTGATTTGGATAGAAGGAAAATTGGAATTAAAATACAAGTGTATTTTTTAAACTAAGCTATTTTGAATATTTGAATATTATTTGAATATTGAATAAATAGTATGACAAAATACATCAGAAATGTTTGCATAGAACATCCTCTTGCCATTTTTGTATGGTTAGGCTTAGTCAACAAATACTTTTTAGGGGAAAAGTATCTTGACACAGCTTAGTGGGTGACAGTTGAGTCTCTAGAGCCAGGACACCTAGATTTGAATCTCAGTGCCATTACTCCCTCAGATACCTCATGTTCAATGTAGCTAGTAATACCTATCTCACTAGGTCCTTTTGAGGACTGAAGACTAAATGGATTAGTGCATGTGAAACTCTGGAGTGAGTTTCTAGCACATAGTAAAGGCTACTGTTACTTCAGTCATTTTTGGAAGCCCTTGTAATAGAAATGTCACTTTAAAAATAAAATGTTTTTAGTGATGGGGTAAAGCACTCCCAACTTCTGAAAAATTTGAAAGAACATTAATTGTGAACATACTAGATTACTTGTGGGGCTGTAAGCTTTTGCAAAGGATGGTAATGAGGCCTTAATGACTTGCCTGTTACTAATTTGTCAACATGATTTCCAGATTTTATATTAGAAAAAGGCTTAGTAAAAGTTGAGTTCTCATTTTAAAATATTTTAGGTTTTCCATCTTAGAAATATTTCCTGGGCCTCCCCTGGTGGCGCAGTGGGTTAAGCAACGCACTACGAAGGAAATCGCAGCCACTGCAGCACGAGTTCGATCCCTGCTGCCAGCCAGGGGGTGGACCCACATGGCCGGCAGACCTCTCCTGCTGTGCCCGCTGCTCCCCTCAGCAGTGTACTTCTGTTGATCTGCCTGTTCTGCTCTCTGTGGTGAATCCTCTCACCCCCCTACACCTCTGGCCTGTACCCCAGTGCTTGTATGCATAAATAAATAAATCTTTAAAAAAAAAAAAAGAAATATTTCCTTGCAATTTTGCAGATGTGAATATAGGAGTATATTTTTGGACTGCTGATTTTGGAGATAGTCATCTGACTTAAAAATTAACCGTTTTTTACAGCCTTCAGAAGGATTACATTTATAATCAACCTGCTCTTTTTCTTGCCTCTGCATTTGATAAGCCTGAGTCAGTGGTTAGACGAACCTGCTTTTCCTAGGTTGGCTGCCAGCAGACTTACCCAGGGTTATTTACAGCTGTGATAAAGCATAGTATGAGACTGCAATTTTGGAGTTCCTCAGCCAGGTTTAGAATTTTGACTGTCATTTACCTGATTGTGCACAAAATTGTTAACTTCTCTGCTTAGTTCTGCAAATTAAATGGCAATAACATTTACCTCCTAGAACTGCTGTGAAGAGTAGATGAGTTAATACATCTTAACTGACCTATGGCAGTGCCTGAAGCTGTATGTGCTCAGTAAATATTAGTCATTATTCTAGATCACAAACGGTCTCTGTTAAGCTCTGCCCTTCATTCTAGAATGGCCTTTTAAAAAGTGTATTATTTTCAGTGATGCTTCTTATAGGAATTATTTGTGTGTAGCCACAAACTGAAGAACTGTCAGCATGAATTTTTAAGTGTTTTTCAGCCTTTTTTAATGGCTTAAAAAAACATTCCCATCAGCCACAATGGCCTTTCCCACATGGTTCCTAAAGTTCTGTGTGCATAAACAAGGCAGAGAGGAGAGTTGGAAAAAATTGCCCAGATAAAAAAATCTCGGTTACTAACTATTGAAGCTAATTTCAGCACAGATAAAAATGTTCTATTCTATTTGCATTTTATCCTAGCTTCCAAGGAAATACCTACTGAATACTTAAATTACTGAGTCATAGAAAAAGCAAATAACTTCTTTGCACTGAACATTTAGAGTAATGGTCAGAATTCTTGCCATATATGTGACTATAAATAACAAAAATCTATGTGGCATAGAAAGGCTTTGCGTGGTTGGTATAATCGTCATCTAGTTCTTAGACCTTCATTGTAAACTAACCTCTGCTGTATTAAGTCCGTCTCTGCCTTTTCTACTTTCATGCAAATTTATATGTTTTAATAAGAATTTATTATTTATTGCTTGCCTGTATATATGAGGTTTTGCCATCATGGTAGAAAGAATTTAAATACAAATAAACTTTCTATCTTTAGAGAAATGCAGGGTATGGTTAGGGCATGTTAGCTGTACAACAGAACAGTAAAAGTATAATGTAGAAAAGCTTCTAAAAGACATCCCTCTGGCATATAATCACTACAGCATATACAGTATATTGCTACAAGAAGCATTGTGTGGATTATGAGACCCCATTTCTGTTTTATTTAACAATATGTAGTATGTTTGTGCTGCATAGCATTTTGGGGAAAGGAGGGTTTCTCCTTAAAATATATTGCCCAGTTTGTTCCCACTTCCTTTCAGTTCTGCTCTTCATACCCTTATGCCCACATACTCTTCACCTGTTCATAACCTTTACAGGGCAAGCCATGGGTCTACCTGTTAACCAACCACCCACTTAAAGAAGAAAATAACATTTAAAATCACTTTTTGTGTGTGTGTGGGTACAGATCTTAAGGTAACTATTAGCTACATATAGGTTTCTTTGTTTTTTTACAGAGAAGAACTGGGGTGTAGGCCAGAGGTGGGGAGGGGGAGAGGATTCACCAGAGACAGAGTGGGGAGCAGAACAGGTGAATCTACTGAAATAAGCTGCTGAGGGGAGCAGTGGGCAAGACAGGAGAGGTCTGCTGTGGGATATGGGTCAGCACCCTGACTGGGGATTAAACTCAGGCCATAGTAGTGATAGCAGTGAGCCTTAGCCCTTAAGCCACCAGGGAGGCCCCACATACAGATATTTTAATTTAAATTTTAATCAATTGAAATAAAATTTAAAATTCAGTCATATTAGCCACATTGCAAATACTCAATAGTAATGAGGCTATTGGATATCACAAGAGTAGGACATTTCTACGTTGAAGAAAATACTAAACAATGCTGGGGCATATCATCTATTTATAGATCTACTCTGTCAGAATTTAAGAATCATGGAACCTCAGTCACATTAGATTCTGCTTTAAAATACCCTGTACCTTGGGTGCATAATGTTGGCATTACCTGGTATGGGTAACCAAATATCACCTCAATTAAAAGTAAATTACAAATAAATGATGTTTCTTCCTTTTCAATCTCTCCACGATCTTTGTAGAGATAGCGATCAGGCCTGACCCACCATGGGCACAGGGATCGTGCCACACATGCAGCCGTTCCTGGGCAGAGCCCACCACATCAGCCCTCTATTGCAGAGGAGGGTCTGAGCAATGGGAGGCAGGTAAACAGAAGATGCCTCTGTGAGAGGCTGTGACCCATGTAGGGATCAATAGCCACCATCAGTCTCAGCTCTCAGAAGGCTGCCAGGATCGTGTTAGTGACAGTTCCAAGAATGAAGCAGCTGGCAACAGGAATAACTTCAGTGGCAGCCCCAACCAGCATAGGTCGTTGGCCAGTGTCCTGGAGGACATAACACTGATTTTAGCCAGGTTTTCAATGCAGCCATGGCAAGAGATACCAGCAGAAGTTTCTCCCAGGTTCTCTGGAGATTTATGATACAGGTGCCATTATTTTTCCTTTCATAGATACACTGTTCATTTAGAAGTCAAGGTTGGTGCCACTGAAGTGGACGCCTGCTGCATGGAATTTGAGGACAAGCTCCATCATTCACAGGATATCAAGGGCTCCAGACATTTTGAAAATTTCCCTTCTAGTTATGATGGGAATTCAGAACAACTACATGTGAACCCCTTTCTGGGTAGCTACGAAAGGCACAACTTTTTTTTTTTTTGTTAATGCATACAGGAACTGGGATACAGGCCAGAAGTGCAGGGCGTGAAAGCACTCACCAGAGACAGAGTGGGGAGCAGAACAGACAGATCTACTGAAATACACTGCTGAGGGGAGCAGCAGGTGAGGCAGGAGAGGTCTGCTGTGCCATGTGGGTCACCTCCCTGGCCGGGATTCAAACTGATGCTGCTGCAGTGGCTGCAGATGCTTCATAGTGCTGGACTTAACCTCTTGCATCACTCAAGAGGGCCCCACAAATTAACATTTTAAACTAAGCTTAAATAGCTGCTTTTGTGTCCTTGATAGATATATGGCAGTAGTTCTTGACCAGGGGTGATTTGGCAATGGCTGGAGATAATTATCATTTGACAGCTGGGGATGTGGGTCCTAGTAGTATCTAGTGGGTGGGCTGTAGTGTACAAGACAGCAGCCCCCCAACAGAGAATTATCCAGCCCAATCTGTCAGTGGCACTGAGATTGAGAAACCCTGTAATTTATATATATTTTGATAATAATTTTGAGAAGCTAGAGAATTCCCTACTAGAAACTTGCTAAAATACCAGTGATAAGAATGAGACTTATCTAGCACTTACGATATGCTACATTCTCTGAAAGTTTTATGTGTATTATCTCATTGAATCCTCACTGTTGATTGAATCCTTCAATCCATTGAATCCTTTTCTGTTCTTATAATTTTTTACAGCAAAGAAAACATAGGTACTATGGTGGTATGAACTAACCTGGTGGTATGAACTGAATTTTGTATGTCTCAAATATATAATCGAAACCCTAACCCCCAATCTGATGATATTTGGAAGTCTGGCTTTTAGGAGGTAAGCTTAAATGCAGTAATAAGGACAGGGTCCTAATCTGATAGTGGCCGTTAAGGAGAAAAGACTTCCCTCTCTCTACACTCACTATGAAAAGACTTGTAAGTATTTTCTAGCCACCAGAACTGTGGGAAAAATAAATTTCTTTCTGTAAGTCACCCAGCATATTGTATTTTGTTGAGAGAGTCAGAACTAAGATACATGACTAAGGTTACAAAACTAGTGACTGGAAAGCATGACATGAACCAGGCAGTATAGTTCTAGAATCCATCCTCCTCACCACTTGCTTGTGCTATTTCAGTAGAACACCTTATTTGAATATATTTTTGTCCAAAATTGCTTTTCTAAAGTCTGCTCACACATTTCTATTTTTAATTCCATAACGCTGCAAGCTAGCCTCTTCATTTACAATTGTGTTTTAGAGTTGTATATTCTGTTTTCAACTTTTAAGCCATTTAACTGTATTATCATATACGGCTGCCATATCTGATGTAAATTCAAATCTTCATGTAATGAAAAGGGAATTTGATTGTGTTAAAGATCATTGGTTAAAAAACTATGTTAAAATGTGTGTTTTTCATAAATGGTAAAACAATATTGGAACAGGTTATTACTAGATTTATAAATGTTTTTTAATGTGCTTCATAAAGTAGATAACAGTGAAAATGTTAAGACTTTCTGCTACAGAACAGTGTAATTATACATCAATACTTGGAACTTCTTGGAAAGTCAGTTAAGCACTTGAAGGCTTAATAAAGAGATAATTGTGGACAATATAATTAATTTCATGTTTGGTATTTCATATTCTTAAAGGCTAGTGAATAAGCTGACAGTACATTTGTCAGCAAATATCAGAAAGCCCGACCTCACTCAGTTAAGCAGGTATAAGTCCATAATCTCACATAGTAAGTCCAAGGCTAGTACAACCACCAGTGGTGTCAAGACCTTGCCTCTCACTTCTGCTCTTGACAGCATCAGCAAGAAGTTTTGTTCTCATAACCTCTCCCTCATGGGCCAAGATGGCTGCTCTATTTTCAGGCTTCATAGTCACAATCTTGGAGAAAAGTGGAGCGCAAAATCATGATTTTGACTTTTCCTTGGGATAGGTTCCCCTCCCCATTGTCTTTAGTCTATACCTCATTTGCCAAATTAAATCATGAAGCCACTTCTAGATGCAAAGGGAAATGGATGCTGAGGTATTTGGCACCTCAGTTTTTATAGTCGAGGAAGAAAATGGGGAATGTATATATGTATTTAGGAATCAGTGTTGAATGAATCGATCTATGTTATCTGGCAAAATCAGTATTAACAACAGTTGTTAATATGTGTGGAGTTGCTACTATGTGTACTTCTTATAGGCTCATAGAATTGGAAAAGATCTTAGAGATTATTTTATCGCTATGATAATTATATAAAATTATATCTGTCTATTTTTAATATGCTGATTTGTAAAGCAAAAATGGACTTTAAGCACAGATCCATTATGATACAAATTTGGTAATCCTAATAAAATTATTGGTTTCAAAATCTTAACTGCATAAAGAAAAATTATAATATTTCATAGCTGTCACACCATTTTTAGATATTTTCCCCACCTCCACTTTGCAGAACTTATAGAGTAATTGTTTTTTTGTATCTTGAAACTGAAATAACATGGAAACTTTTACAAATAAAATGACTGCTACTACAGTTATCCTGCAATTTTAATCTGTTGGAAAGCTCTAAATCTAATGCTCTTATCTAGCTATCTAGTCACTATCTATTTGCTATCTCAAGGTGTACACAACAGGTAGCTTCTTTGTAAAAGAACTTAGTCAACTGATTCCTGCCTGAGAAGTTATCATCCTCAACAAAAGCTTAATTAAAGAACCTTGAAATGATAGTGGGCGACAGACAAATAGGCAGATAGTACATGAAAAGGTGTCTGATGTTCCTCATCAAAAATTGGTTAAATGATGATGAAATACCTTTTGGTGTCCCCTAGACTAGCTCAAGTTAAGGAGACTGGTGACAGCAGGTCTTAGTGAAGCTGTGGAGGACGTGGAATTCTCTTACATGGCTGCTGAGACTGAAGAATGGAACAGTCACATTGGAGAATATTCCATAGCCCCCATTTGGGTTGGAAACAACCCAAATGTCTATCAATATAAAAATAATGAAATCTTCATAGAATGGAATGCAACTCAGCAGTTAAAAAAACAAACTACTGATCCAAGCTACAATGTGGATGAATCTCAAAACATTGTGTTGAACAAAAAAATCCAGGCACAAAAGAGCATTTTGGTCCTGCTTATATGAAGTTCACATATAGGCAAGACAAATCTGTAGTGATAGAAATCAGAAGAATTATCCCATCTAAGTGGGGGTATTGACTGGAAAAGGGGCACAAGAAAATTTTCAGTGGTGACAGAAATGTGCTATGTATTGATTTGATGGTGGGTACATGAGCATATACATTTGTCAAAACTCATATGGTACATGTAAGAGCTAAACATTTTCTTCTTTGTAAAATAAACCTTTTTCTAAAAAAGAGATGCATGTTGTTATTTAAGAACACAGCCAACACCCTTTTACATTTGCTACTAAGTGGAAAACACAAGGAAGTGCAGTAATGGTTCTTCCCTTTATCTTATTGTTCAATGCTTTTAAGAAAGCACTCAAATCAAAATAATTGTGTTTCTCATCTTGTTCTGGTCCCCTGTGGAGGTAATCTGAGAAAGTGCTTTAGAGTTCATTACAAATGCTCCCTTTTCAAGAAGTTTATCAAACTGCAGAAGAAGTAAGTCATGGAAGAAGTTTTTAATGGAAAATGTTCTATTCATTCCAACTTTCTTCGAACATTTTTCAGGATTTGAAATGTACAAAATCTTGGTCCCCAATTACAACATGGAAATTTTAGTGTAGCCTGAAGTTCCTCCCTGAACTCTGACATTACTCTTTTCTAACAGACTTAGATCTTCTTTAAGGCTAAAAGATTGACTTGAGTCCTTTCCATACTTTATGCTTAAAATAGCCCTTGACAGTGTGGCCCTGAGGCCCTCGTGTTGGGTTTCTGTCTTACAGTTGACCCAGAACTGCCATCTCAGGAGTGCTCACAGGCACTGGAACTGACACTAAATGGTTAAATTGGTCACAGACCTTGAGAGCACAAAAAAAGAGAGAGAAGAGAAAACTCATGTAAACATTTCTCTGAGACTCGCAGCTTTTACAGTCACATCAGAGCCCGGAGGCTTATGGACTAAGCTTAAACTGATATGCAAAGTCAGTCAGTCAGTTAGGAGACAAAATACACAGAATAAGAGGGGAGGGTTGGGGAGGGGATGTTGTACCTAGAGCCAAGGGGCCCCCAGAAATTCAAACCTCCAGTTATGTAAAGAACAGCCTCTTCATAATTCTTCACATGTGAACTGTCCTGTAACTAGCAATGAACTTCAGTCAAGTCTATGGGCCATTCCTTAGCCAATAAAATTTAACTCCTTTGTTCTCAATCCCCATGCCCAAAACCCATATAATCTCATTTCCTTTCTTAGTCAGGGTGGTAAATTAAAATTTGTCTCCTACCTCCTTGCTGATCAGTTTGCAATAAGTTTTTTTTTTTTTTTCTTTTCTCAAGCCCTCACATCATAACCTGTTCTGTGCACATCAGGTAGTAAGCCCATTCTTCAATAATAAAACCCTAGCACAGTTTAGGAGTTCTACAATCCTTCCCACTTACCCCGCCAAACCCTGTTGCTAGGGGTTTTGTAAAAGTAAAAGGAATAACTTGAAGTTGTTATGCCTTTTCCACCTCTAGCCCTTAACCTCCCTATCTACCTAGGCAGACACCCCAGATCCTCCCAGCTCAGGTCAGGCTGACCCTCTGCCAGCTCCATCCTCCTGGACCAAGGAAGGAGAGGACCCAAGTGTTGGGTATCACATCTCTCTCCACAGAGGCATACTGTGCCCATGGAACCCTGGCACCCCTCCCTCCCTGTCCCCACACTCAGGGCCTGGCCACCGCCTTCTGCCTTGAACCCATCAATCTCGTCTACCCTTCCTCCCTCAGTAGGTCAGTCAGTCCAAGAAAGCCAGGCTTTCCACGTGACCCCACATTGTATTTTATCCAATCCCAACCAGTATTTGTGTTCCCTTTCATTGCTTCATTTCCTGCTTGAGAAGAATTTCTGCAATTCTTCTGCTGTGCCTTCTCATATTCACACCAACAAAATGGCGTCATGCTTCCTGGAAGTTCCCTTTATATTCTTATTCTCACTGAACTCAGACTGCTGTTTTTGTTGTCCTCTGACCCCTGTGATACCAAGGACCTGGCAATATTGGAGATGTCTTCCCTTTGCCCTCCCTAGAAACACCAACTCTGACCCCCATGTCATCAGACCTCAGTCTTCTTGTGACCTCACCAGTCACCCCCTTGATCTTTGAAAGATGCTAGCTCCTGGCTCTCTGTCAGTCTCTCTATAACTACTCCTGGGACAAGCCTTTCAATATTTGCCAGACAACTTCTAACACCCTTTCCTGACAACCCCCTGACCTCTCAGTGACCTTGTGCTCTCCACCCAACCCCAACCTTCACTCTGGAGGTCACACCCCTTAGCAAAACTCAGAGTAGCTTCTACTCACTCACTGCCTCCAATATTAACTGTCCTTAACAACGATGTAAGAAAACTTTTTTTTAACTTCTCTTGTTAAACTCCATAGTGACTTCTAAATTGCTAAAATTTTGTTTCAATATTTCATTAAAATAGCATATTTAATGACTGTTCAGCAAGAATTGTTTAACTTTATCTCCCTATGCCCCTCTACCCCAGAATTTGTCACACAACACACTAGTGATTTCAAATATCCTTGATCATGAAAACCAACAAAAATATTTCAAAGTCAAGCTTGCAACTGAAATCTAGACCATGGTAAAATTCAAAATTAAAAGAAGTATAAAGTTCTTAAACAGAATTCCTTTGTCCACCCAAAGAATAAATGCTGGTGTTTCGCCTCTCTGGTAATTCCGTTGGGTCTTTTCTTTTAAGCAGTGTCGCATTTATAAGTACCCACTTGTAAAGTAAAGCCAATATTTTCACTAGTTAGTGCTCCAAGGAAACCAGTGAGTTCTCAGCCATCAGAGGACTGAGAGGAGGTTGGGGACTGAGCTTAACCTACCAGCAGCATTTTCAGCCCTGGCGCACTCTCTTTCTTGACTGTTCTTCACTTGGCTTCTAGAATACCCCTCTCCACACACTTTGCTTCTGCCCTACAAGCTTCCTCACTTCCCTAACCTCTAGGCTCAGTTTTTAGGTTTCTTCTCTGGTCCTCACAACCTCCCTTCCACCCCTGCTCATTGTGTCCAGTCCACTTATATGATGGGTGATCCTCAGTGGCTCTCTCCAGTCAGGCTCCAGGTCCCTGACCTACCAGACAGCTTCCAGTCCCTCTTGGTGGACTTTCAGGCGGTTCAGTTGTAACAGGTACAAAGCTGGGTTCTTCAGCTTCCCCACAACCTGCTCCCTGGACAATTCCCAACTGAGATGACAAGAAATTCATCCTTCCAGTTATACAGGCCACAAACCCTGGAGTCAGCCTTCTCTTTTTTCTTTTTGCTATATTCATCTTGCAACCAAACTCATACCTTTTCCACTGATCTCTCACCAGAGTTAGTGCCATAGTTTCCAAACTGGTTTTTCTGTTTTTACTCTTGTCCCTTTCAGGCTATGATCCTGTCCAGCCCATGCCATTCCAAAAGTCCTCTGCTGAAAGTGCCCAGTGTTTCCCAGCTGAGCTCAGCTGTCTTGTGCCCCACCAGCTAAACCAGCCACTTGAGTGAGACCCATGAAAAGGAACCCAATCAACACACAGAATCATAATAGAGTAAACCAAAACTTTAGGCCATGAGGTTCTTGGATGGTAATAACACAATTTAATATATTAGGTATTTTATTCTTTGGTTTAATGACAGTTTCACCTGCTAAAATGTCATCTCCATAAAGACAGGGATTTGGGTCTACTTTGTTTACTCTGCACACTCAGTGCCTAGAAAAGTCCCTGACACATGATAGGCACCCTTTGCCTCTCTGTACATATTACAATGAAAAGCATGCCCAGAACTTTCTGTGCAAATTTCAGTTGATATTGCTTAGGATTCAATTCTACCTTTACTATTGTAAGTCCCTTTCTTACATTATGATCATTATGTATAACATAATATCAGGTGTGAGAGTTTAAGTTTCACTAACTGAATTCGATGATGCATTTTCTTCAGCATAGCACACGTCAGAGTCCAGTCTTCTATTATGGTCTCTTTTACGAAAATAAGCGTGTTATTGCTTCTTAAACTTGATTATGCACTCATACATTAAAATATGTTTGAGGGGCCTCCCTGGTGGCGCAGTGGGTTAAGCAACGCACTGTGAAGCAGACCGCAGCCACTGCAGCACGAGTTCGATCCCTGCTGCCGGCCGGGGAGGGGACCCACATGGCGCGGCAGACCTCTCCTGCTGTGCCCGCTGCTCCCCTCAGCAGTGTACTTCTGTTGATCTGCCTGTTCTGCTCCCTGCTCTGTCTGATGAATCTTCTCACCTCCCGTGACGCTGGCCTGTACCCCAGTGCTTGTATGCATAAATAAATAAATTAAAAAAAATATGTTTGAACGTATCCCCCCACTCCACCAGTGAATATTTAGCTGGATTCTAACTCTTAACTTGTTCATTTTCCCTTATAATTCCCTTTTTCTCTCAATTTCCAGTTATTTTTGTTCTTTAATGAATGTGAAAAAAAAAAGAAAATATTTAGCAACAGACTTGCCAAATTTGTAGCAGACAATTAGGCCCTTTCCATTCCAGAAGACAAAGATTTTTTTTTTTTGTTTTACTAAAAATAACTTTGACTTTTATCTTTCTTCATTCTTTTTTTTTTCTTCATTCTTCATTATAACCACAAGATCTTTTTCCAACTAATCCCCACATTTCCCCCACATACCAAATAAATCTTTTGCACAATTTATTTTGCTTTCTTTGGGTTACCTTTTTATTTTTTTGATCTTCTCTAATAATCATTTAGTAGTCTTTAATATAATCTCTTACTTACCAGAGTTGTTTGATAGATTTTAAAAAACTCATTGTGTAAATACATACAGTTCATTTTTTTTATATATCTGTCATAATTTATTGCCAAATTGAACATCTATCAGGATGTATTTTCTATTTCCTTCAAGTATACCAATTACTTAATTTTCTCCATTACTGTCTCTCTATTTAAAAAGAATATCTTCTGTTGTGGGTATGTGTTATCATTAAAACAGAGTTTTGGGGCCTCCTTGGTGGTGCAGTGGGTTGAGCAACACACAATGACGCAAACTGCAGCCACTGCAACAGGAGTTCGATCCCTGCTGGCAGACCTCTTCTGCCTTGCCCACTGCAGTGTATTTCAGTAGATCTGCCTGTTCTGCTCCCCACTCTGTCTCTGGTGGGTCCTCTCACTGCCCACACCTCTGGCCTATACCCCAGCTCTTGTATGTATAAATAAATAAATCTTTAAAAAAAAATTCTTGTTTAGAGAATGTTTATGTTATGCCTGATAACAGACTACAATTTCAATATTTATGAATAATTTGTGATAAAAATAAGAAACTTTAAGCATATCTGTAGATTCTTTTGTCCCAGTTAAAGCATTTACAACAAAAGCAAAATATTTCACCATCCATTCATGGTATGTATTTTGAGGAAGTTCGGGATCCCTATTGATTAAAAGATGTTTCCCTCAGATGCATATTTCATGGAGTAGAACTGAATTAGAGGCTAGTGTTGGACTAGCACCAGGCAAGATTTCCAAATAGAAAACCTACCATTTTGATAGGAAACAAAGCACTAAAGTCATCTCTAAATAAATCCTGCTTCTTTTGACCCCAGAGCTTCTCTGTGCCACAGGACAGTATAGAGTGAAAACAGACCTTTCCTGGAAAATGAGAGCAAGAATTCCTAGTCCAAATCCAGGAGGATTTATTTTTTTCTGATCTTGGTTTTCTTCATGTACAGTAAGAGTTTATATCCTTTCATCACTAAAGCTACTTATATATAAATTCTATATAACTCAATCTGTGACTGTTGGATAATGTTTGGAATTAATGAGAAAATGCTCAGTTTACAACGGTAGTTCCTGAGCGCTGGAAATTTAGTTACTTCCTCCTATGTTTCTGTTGGTTTTGATGTCTACCTCTTTGGTGGCCTGTGACTTCATGGCATCAGAGTTATGATGCTAAATAGAGCACCCGGCATAAAATTCTGGTGCCCAGGCTCAGCTTCCTCTCTCCTTATATTGAAGAGCAACTCTTCATCCTAAAATCCTTCACCTGTGTTTCGAACACCTATCTTCTCAGGAATCTCCCACATTATCTTTATACTGTGACCTTGCCCTCTTTCCTGGATCTGTCCTATCAGTTTTTCACATGTGTTAAGACACTACCGTTACCTTATTCTCTCCTCCACATTATTCCCTCCCCTCATTTACCTCTTCTCAAAGTCAACATTCTGTTGCAACCCCCCTTTTTCATCTTTCTTCCCAACCCCCTCCAGAAAGGTTTACAACCAAAATGCCACCGAAACAAAGCTGCCAAGACCCCATGAGTTCCCTCTTTGCCCACCCAATCATCACTTTGTCTTCATTCTCTTGATGTTTCCTTGTGGTTTGTCACTGTCTCCTAGTTTTTGAGATACCCCCTCCCCTCCCAGTTTTTCCGCGACCTCTCTGGCCAATCTTTTTCAGTCTCCTGGAATGTTCATCCTCCTCATCCTGGTTGTTAAATGTTGAAGATCCTCAGGGTTCATTCCTTGTCCATCTTCGAGTCTCAATGGCTCCGCGTCAGTTTCGTCAACAGTAATCAATTATCACCTATCCTGCTGAGACTTGCACATGTGTCTCCCCCAAGACTTCTCCAAACGCCAGACCCTTGTATCCAGCTACACACCTGACCATTTTACTGTCACACGAGCACCCCAGACTCCACGTATCTCTAATCCAACTCAGATGCAGCCTTCTTCCAGGTTTTTCTTATCTCGGTGACCAGTTCCCTCAAGCCCAAAACCTAGAATCACCCTTCATCGTTTTCTTCATCTTTCATGTCACCATCCTGTCCATTTTGCCTTCTGTCACTCTGCTCCATCTCTACTGCCACCATCATTATTCATAAGGCTGCCGTTGTCATCTCCCTCCTGGACTTCCTGCTCCCTCTATTAAACATACAGCAGCCAGTGGGATCTTCCAGAAAACAAAGATAGCCTTGCTCTTTTCACTAAATATTCTGGCCTCCCGCTGTTCTCCCAAATGGGACTAGAAGAAATCTACTTCAATATAATAAAGGTCATATTTCACAAACCAACAGCCAATACTCAATGTTGAAAGACTGAAAGCTTTCCCTGAAAATCAGGGAGACAAGGGTGCCCATTCTTATCATTCATGTTTAACTTAGTATTAGAGCTTTTGGCCAGAGTTATCAGACAAAAGCAGGAAATAGAGGAATCCCAATTCAGAAAAGAAGTGAAACTATTACTATTTGCAGATGACATATATAGAAAAGCTTAAAAGCACCTTAAAAAGGTACTAGAAACAATAAATGATACAGCAAAGTGGCAAGTTACAAAATTAACATACAAAAATCTATAGCCTTCTTATATACAAACAATAATCAAGAAGCAAAAAATAAGAAAATAACTCCAATTGTAATTGCTTCAAAAAGAAGGCATAAAGAGCACAAGGGACTGAAGTGATGGTGTACGGGTGAAATGGTGGTAGGAACTCCTTGGGGACTACAAATGATGTCAAATACAATTAAATAAATCTAATAAAAAAAGTAAATATAAAAGATAGTAAAACAAAATAATTAAATACCTTGAAACATACCTAATGGAGGAAAAAGACCTATACTATGAGAACTATGAGATGTTATTAAAAGACTTAGTAACACAAGGAGATGGAAGATTTCCCCATGCTCATGGATGGGACAATCAATATAATCAAATTTAATGTCCTGCTTAAAGTGATATATTAAATTCCTATTAAAGTACCAGCAGTATTTTTCAAAGAAGCTGACCAAAAAATATTGAAATTTATATCAAATAGCAAAAAGTCTTGAATTGCAAAAAAACCCTGAGAAAAAAGGAGAGAAATAGAGGCATCACATTACCTGACTTCAAACTTTACTATAAAGCAACAGTGCTAAAAACAATGTGGAACTAAAATAGATACACAGATCAATGGAATAAAATTGAAATCCTAAAAATAAAATCACATACATACCAGCATTTAATTAAGGATATTGCAGTTATGGCTATAAAATTGGAGAAAGACAATCTCCTTAATAAGTGGTGCTCAGAAATTTGGAGAACCACACTGAAAAGAATGGAGTTGGATCACTCCTTAACCTCATACACAAAAACAAACTACAAATACATTAAAGATTCATATATAAGACCTGCAACAATAAAACAGAAGAAAATATTGGAAATTCAGTCTATGATTTCAATGATGAACATATTTTGGGGGACTCAATCCCTATGGCAAAGGAATTAAAAACAAATAACTGGGATTAAGTTAAAATGCATGATTAAAAAGACACCCTATTGAATGAGGAAAAAATACACAATATGTAGCTGAAAAGAGATTAATATCCAAAAATATATAAACAATTCATACAATTCAATGAATTAAAATATAAAGGACCCAATTAATAAGTAGGTAGCAGGGCCTCCCTGGCGGTGCAGTGGGTTAAGCAAGGCACTATGAAGCAAACCACAGCCACTGCAGTACAAGTTCAATCCCTGCCTCCGGCCAGGGAGGGGACCCATATGGTGCGGCAGACCTCTCCTGCTGTGCCCACTGCTCCCCTCAGCAGTGTGTTTCTGTCAATCTGTTCTGCATCTTGCTCTGTCTGGTGGATTCTCTCACCACCCCCACACCTCTGGCCTGTACCCCAGTTCTTGTATGCATAAATAAATAAATCTTTAAAAAAAAATAAGTAGGTAGCGGATATGAACAGACAATTCACCAAAGATGATATCCAGGGGTTAAAAGATTAATGAAAATATTCATCTTTGTTTCTAATAAAGGAGATGCAGGTTAAAATCACAGTGAAGGGTCCGCCCTGGTGGCGCAGTGGGTTAAGCAACACACTATGAAGCAAACCACAGTCACTGCAGCACGAATTCGATCCCTGGAGGGGACCCACATGGCATGGCAGACCTCTTCTGCCTTGCCCACTGCTCCCCTCAGCAGTGCGTTTCAGTCAGTCTGCCTGTTCTGCTCCCTACTCTGTCTCTGGTGAATCCTGTCACCGCCATAGACTCTGGCCTGTACCCCAGCTCTTGTATGTATAAATAAATAAATCTTTAAAAATAAATAAATAAAGGGGTATCGTCAAAAGGTGAGTTTTACCCCCATATGGTTTTTATACTTAAATCTCTGACAATATCTGGGATAGCATTCTTTTCTATTTTCACTCAGAAAATCTCAATGGGGGGCCTCTTTGGTGGCACAAGAGGTTAAGACACAGCACTATGAGGCATCCATAGCCTCTGCAGCAGGAATTCTATCCCTAGCCAGGGAGGTGACCCATTCTCCTGGCTTCTCCTGTGTCTGCCTGCTGCTCCCCTCAGCAGTGTATTTCAGTAGATCTGCTTGTTCTGTTCCCCACTCTGTCTCTGGTGAATCCCTTCAACCAGCGCACCTCTAGCCTGTACCCCAGTTTTTGTATGCATAAATGAAATACATCTTTAAAAAAAAACCTCAATGGTCTCTAAGACACGCTTAGAATATATTCACTAGGACCACCCATCAGCCTCTATATCCAGTGTTTCAATAATAAAGACAAAGTGCTTGTAAACTAAATTTTTGTGGGGAAATTCTGTAACTTAGTTGAAACAATAGTCTAAACTTTTTCCAGCACCATCTCATTTCTCTGTTTAGAATTAAACAAATTTTAACCAACAAAATATCCTTGATGTCTTCAAATTATTAAAACCAAGTGTGCCAGCTATTGTTGGAAAGATAAAGCCCCTTGTATTCTTCTTTCCAGTCGAGGACTTCTACTAAAGGAAAAAAGCAAAATCTTTACCTTAGTCAGAAGCTGGAAAATAACCTGGGTTTGCTAATGCTGACACATTTTTTGCTTCGGCCCTTCCACTGTTCAAAATATCTTGCTTTTGAGCCATATAATATCAATTATATTACCCATAATTCCTGATCCTCATTGGTGTGCTATTGGAGCATGCACAGAATTGTGTTTTGTAAAGGACGATCATATTCTTACTAGGAACATTTTTCTTATCCTAGGATGTATTTCAAAATTAAAAACCCTTAGAAAAAGAAGCAAACACAGGATACTCTATTATTAGTCATTTAGCCTAACCTTTTTGTTGTTGTTGTGTTTCTTCTTTTTTTAAAAAGATTTATTTATGTATACAAGGGGTACAGGCCAGAGGTGTGGGGAAGTGAGAGGATTCACCAGAGACAGAGTGGTGAAAAGAACAGGCAGACTGACTGAAACACACTGCTAAGGGGAGCAGCAGGCGAGGCAGGAGAGGTCTGCTGCACCATGTGGGTCCCCTCCCTGGCCGGAGGCTGGGATTGAACTCGTGCTGCAGTGGCTGTGGTTTG
>JAGFMF010011830.1:20552622-20592289 GCA_019455555.1 Galemys pyrenaicus | reverse complement strand
TGGGTTAAGCAACGCACTATGAAGCAAACCACAGCCACTGCAGCACGAGTTCAATCCCAGCCTCCGGCCAGGGAGGGGACCCACATGGTGCAGCAGACCTCTCCTGCCTCGCCTGCTGCTCCCTTTAGCAGTGTGTTTCAGTCTGCCTGTTCTGCTCACCACTCTGTTGCTGGTGAATCCTCTCACCGCCCTGGACTCTGGCCTGTACCCCAGCTCTTGTATGTATAAATAAATAAATCTTTAAAAAAAAGAAAAGGGTATAAAATTAGCATTTTATTATCAATCACATGTTAAAATGATAATGTTTTTGATACACTGACATTAATAAAAGATACTGTTAAATTGAATTTCAGTGCTTTCTTTTTACCTCTTAAATGCAGCTGCTCAAAACGCTTACATTACATTACATATGACTTTGCATATTTCATTGGCCAACCCTGGGCTTAGTGATAACTCGGGGGATAATAGAAAGAAGGGAATCCAGCAGTTCACAGCATATATAGTTCTCAGCAAAAAGCATTCTTTTTTCAATATCAGTGAGACAACAATTCTACCATCTTCTCAGAGCCCTGCCCTGTTAGATTGCTACTGTTTTCATAAGACCCATGGGGAAAGGCATTTCCTCTTCAGGATAGACTCTCAGACTGATTTTTCACTCTCAGAAATGTGGACTCAGGATGACATAACAAGAACAACAACAACAAAAAGCAGCAACGTTTCTCACATGGCTCTCAGAGAAGGCTTGGTTCCCGCAGTGGCCTGTGTGCAGCACGCCCCTCTCTGACAAAGGGGTGAGGGTTTCCAGCACAGCGGTGCAAAGGCAAAGGGCACCCACGAGTTCCTTACATAATTCTTGGTAGCGTGAGGCCAAGTGTGTATCTGCTCTGGGGAATGGTAGGCAGGTTCCAACAGGCACACCGAGGCCATCCTGACGATGTTTTCACAGAGTGTGTGCTAAAGGTTGTTTAGAAAAAGCCTAACCAGTCTTTTCCCCTCCTCCACCCTCTGTCTTTTCTCTTTTAAACACTCTCGCATATTAATGAATGACTTTGTTTTTAAACTGCCTTCGCCTTGCTTTGTGAAGAAAAAGCTCGAGTATCCTTACCCTGTAGGACACAGTGTTATTTTTGGACAGAGGTTCTTAGCCTGATTTCTGTCTGAATCAATTTCTGTTCCTTGTGAGGTCGTGGTCTGGACGGTTCTGGGCGGTCTCTGTGGAGGGAGGGTTCCACCGCCTGAGGGAGCGTGGGCAACTAGCCGTGAGGCCACACCTGAAACCTCTCTGCTTGGGTCTCAATACAAGCGTCCTTAGCATTCAGATTCTATTTGTTCAATTGTGCCCTTGGAACAGCACCATGTGCTGTGAAGTGGTGTGTTTTCACTGCTCTTATCACTTCCTAGGATGTCCAGAATCAAGGTGACATACCTGCGCCCCCCCCCCCCCCCCCCCCCCCCCCCCCCCCCCCCACACACACACACCCTTTCTTAACCCAGGTACTTTAGGTTACAGTCTCCTCAGAGCCAAGAAAGCCGACCTGGAGGATCTCTGCTGGCTGCACAGGGTACAGCCAACTATGGGAAGTCACAGCCCCCTGGGAGAGCCACTACTTGAGTCCTCAGGGCCTCTGAGAAAGTGTCTCAGAACCTCAATGCTCAGGCATCCCTTCCTGTAACCTGCTCTGTTGTCAGGTTCTAGACTCAAGGAAGAAAACCTCACCAGCTCCTCATAGTTCCTCTTTCTGTTCTGTTATTCCTCAGTTTATATAGCTTGATCTGGTAGGAAATGTGAAATTAGAAGTAGTTCTTTTTTGAGGATTTTCTGTGTTTGGGGGAGCTAGTAGTGTATGGACAAAGACCCTGGTGGTGAACAGGTAGGCCTGCAGGTGGCCTAGGCGGTCTTCCCTTTGGTGGATGGGAGTGTGACCTTTAATGTGCCCTTCCCTGGCCAGCTATACATAGCCAGCAAAGCTTCTTACAAGTGAACCTTCTTTCTGCCCCCTCCAGTAGTCTCACCCTTAGGCCAAGGGACTCCCTGTAAATCCCCTGAAAGAGCAGCAGCCAGCTGGCCCCAGACCTGACCTTGTCCCTGTCCAGCTCCAGCCCTCCATTCATCCTTTTCTTTTCCTGGGGAGCACTTCTGTGCTCAGACATGGTTGACATGGGGGGCCTGGACAACCTGATCGCCAATACCGCCTACCTGCAAGCCCGGAAGTCTTTGGACGTAGACAGCAGAGAGCTGCAGCGCCGGCGCAGGAGTCTGATGCTGCCGGAGCTGCAGTGCTGCGTCCAGCTCCGCCAGGCCCTACCTCAGGACTTCGACAGCCTGTGTGAGCAGCAGCCCATAGGCCGCCGCCTCTTCCGGGACTTTCTGGCAACCGTACCCGCGTATGGAGAGGCCGTGGCCTTCCTTGAGGAGGTGCAGAGCTGGGAGCTGGCTGAGGAGGGCCTGGACAAGAGCAGCATCCTTCAGGGCCTCACAGCCACCTGCGTGGCCGCCCCAGCCCCGGAGCCCCCACATGCTTTCCTCAGCCCTGCTCTGGCCACCAAGTGCCAAGCAGCCACCACTGAGGAAGAGCAAGTGGCCCTGGTGGCACTGGCCAAAGCAGAAGCCATGGCCTTCTTGCAGGACCAGCCCTTCCGGGATTTCCTGGCCAGCCCCTTCTATGACAAGTTTCTGCAGTGGAAAGTGTTTGAGATGCAACCGGTGTCAGACAAGTACTTTACCGAGTTCCGGGTGCTGGGGAAAGGTGGATTTGGGGAGGTAAGTGTCTCTGAATGGCCAGGTTAAGAGGTGAGGTATACACCACAAAAAAGTTTTGTTTTGCCTTTTTTCCCCTCTTAATCTCAAGGAACTAATTTATGTAGAAATAATTTCACTACCAATGCTCATTTCTATCTCTCTTGTCTTGGTGAGAAATGAGGATGGCATAGCAGAGTAAGTGTGAAATTGATTAAGCACCTTCATCATGGGGCTACACCAGGAACACAATGAAATGTTCTGGAAACTTTGGACTATGATAGCAACATGGATGGGGGGCCTCCCATTCCTCTTATTTGTGGTAATGGAGGAAATTTGAGGAAAACTCCAAATGTCTAAGAAAACACTCTTTGAAATTTACAACACTGCTATGCCCAGTTCTGTTTCTCCAAGTAGAAAAAAATTTTTGAGGTAAAATTCACACAACATAAAATTATCCATTAAGCATGGATAAGTGTCTATACTGGGGGTTCATCCATGTTGCAGTATATATCAGGACTTTGTTTCTTTCTATGACTGAGTAATATTCCATTGTATGACTGTTCTATGTTTAATTTATCCATTCATCTTTTGATGGACATTGCGGTGTTTCCACTTTTGGCTACTGTGAATAGTGCAGCTATGAACATTCATGTACAAGTATTTGTTTGAAGACCTTTTCTCTTTCTCTTTTGAATGCCCAAGAGTGGAATTACTGGGTCATATGGCAATTCTCTGTTTAACCTTTTGAGGAACCACCACATTCTTCCACATTTTACATTCCCACCCAGAAATGCTGACTGAGGAGGGCCTCAACCAGTATTTAGATATCTCTACTTCCTTGCCAACAATTATCTTTTTTAATAATTCACCTCATGGGAACAAAATAGCACCTGGTTGTGGTCCTAGCTTCTTTTTGAGAATCCATCCTTCTTAGAACTCTTTTCTCAAAAGCAGTGTCTTTTAGGCCTCCCTCGTGGCCTCGTGGTTAAGTCTCAGCACTAACACTGGTATGGTCTGAATTCAAATCCTGGCAGGGAGCTGGCACAGCAGACCTCTCCTGTCTTTCCCTTTGCGCTCCTCAGCAGTAAATCCATCTGTTCTGCTCCCCACTCTGTCTCTAATGAATCTGTCACCACACTGCCCATACCTCTGTCCTACACCCCAAATCTATGCAAAAAAAAAAAATTGATAATAATAAGCTGCATTTTTTTTCAACTTGTCTGCTTTCTACCCTTTTTGCCCCCTTTATCATTCACTCTTCGTCTCCTCTCCAGGGCATTCTACTTCAGTCTTCCTCTCCCTTTCTTTCTTTCCTAAGGTATGTGCCGTCCAGGTGAAAAACACTGGTAAAATGTACGCCTGTAAGAAACTGGACAAAAAACGACTAAAGAAGAAAAATGGTGAGAAAATGGCTCTCTCCGAAAAGGAAATCTTGGAGAAAGTCAGCAGTCCATTCATTGTCTCTCTGGCCTATGCCTTCGAGAGCAAGTCCCATCTCTGCCTGGTCATGAGCTTGATGAATGGGGGGGACCTCAAGTTCCACATCTACCACGTGGGTGTGCGGGGCCTGACCATTAGCAGGGTGGTCTTCTACTCGGCCCAGATGACCTGCGGTGTGCTGCACCTCCACTCCCTTGGCATCGTCTACAGGGATCTGAAGCCAGAGAATGTGCTTCTGGATGATGTTGGCAACTGCAGGCTGTCTGACCTAGGGCTGGCCGTGCAGGTGCAGGAAGGCAAGCCGATCACCCAGAGGGTAAGTGACTCTTCGCCCCAAGTGTGGGAAAGGAAGGGCTGGTCAATTCCCCAGGGCGAACAGAGCCTTCCATGCAATTCCTCTATTTTCTTTTTCCTAAAGCCTTTAAGCTGTCATCTTGCCTTAAGTAGAGGGATGTAAGAGGATTACCTTCATTGGTTATTTGGGGGCTAATTTGCTCTTCTCTCATTGGATCTTTCTTTGTGAGTTGGAAATGGTCTGTGCTGAACCCACAGTCAGGGTCTAGGTATCTTCCACTAATAACCACCTCCCAGGTGCCATGTTCCTGAGTCAGTAAAGCCTTAATTGGACGAGGAAAAGAAAAAGAAGAAAACCTTAACACTTAGCATATTAAAGTAAATATCTCCTGTTGAGTGTGGAGTGGGAATTTATATTGGATAAAGCTGAAATTTCAAAAGAAAATATATCAAAGAACACAAAGGCAACTGTTGTTAATTTTATTAATTTGTTCCCAAGTGACTTATAGAGAATTCTTTTTTATTTTTATCTTTTCAGTTTTTAACTTGGTTTATTTATTATTCTTTTTAAACTTCTTTTATTTATTTCTGTGTAGAACTGGGGTGTAGGCCAGAGGTACAGGGGGTGAGAGGGTTCACCAGAGACAGAGCGGGGAGCAGAACAGGCAGACTGACTGAAACACACTGCTGAGGGGAGCAGCGGGCGAGGCAGGAGAGGTCTGCTGCGCCATGTGGGTCATCTTCCTGGCCCGGGATTGAACTCGGGCCTTTGTGGTGGTAGCACTGAGCCTTAACCCCTAGGCCACCAGGGAGGCCCAATTTTTTTTAGCATCCTATTTAGTGAATAGAAAGAAGCTCTAAAGAGTTGTACAGAAGAAAAGCTCTGTGTTTTTTAAATTTTGTAATATATATTTATCACATCACCCTTCGTATTTGTTTAATGTATGTTTTCACCCAGGCACCACCACCATAGTCCCTCGCGCTCTTCCCAATCTGTCCTGACCCTTCACCCTCCTATTCCCCTGCTGGATGTCTCTGATCTATTTTTGCCTGATGGTCTTGATTTTTCCCTTATTATAGTAACTTTTTTCCCCCCCAATCCCTTAGAGAATTCTTTTTTTAAAAGGGAATTATTAAAGTAGGGAGGGAACTCAGTGAATTATGGTGGAAGGTTATGTGAGCTTTGATGGTGTGATTTGGTAACAATATCTGAAAGGGGTGATTTTATACTTCTAAAACAAAGTTTTAAATGGCATTACCTCAGTTAAAAAAAACTTCTTAAAGACTGTAATTTCTCAGTCGGGTTAAGTGAATAATACAAAAACTTTGGAATTCTGACAGTTCATTACTATGAGTTTCTGTGCACAAAGATGAGAGATTCCCCCGGAAGACAAGGGGCCAAGTCAGATTCTTAAATATTCACATAAAACTTTATTTTTATATTGTTTTGCAACTTACAAGGCAAAAAGAACAGAAAAGGAAGTGACAAAACTCATGGCAAATTTCGGAACTGCAAGAATTTCAGGTGGCTGTAATGTAAAGGGTGTTGACAAGATTTACAGCATGCAGATCACGTGAAGGCTTGGAATACTTTCTTGTGGAGGACAGAGAGCGAGCCCTTGCAGGGTTTTCAGAACAGGATTGACATGAGTAAATTCACATTTTGAAGGTAGATGGGAGACAGAAGAGCTAGTTAGTAGGCTGCTAATGAGTAATCCAGTCTCATAATGATGGTGGCCCAGCAGGATTGAGGAAGTAGGGGTGAATTAGAGCATTTGAAAGGAGATTTTTTTTTTAAAGATTTATTTATGCATACAAGAGCTGGGGCACAGGCCAAGGTCTTGGGAGGTAAGAGGATTCACCAGAGAGAGAGTGGGAGCACAACAGACAGAGTAAGTGAAACACACTTCTGAAGGCAGCAGCAGGCTGTAGGAGAGGTCTGCTGAACCATGTGGGTCCCCTTCCAGGCTGGGCCCGGAGAACAAACTCGCAGATGCTTCACAGTGCGGAGCTCAACCCTCCTGAAAGGAGATTTGATGGGACTCAGGACACCTGGATGTGAGGTTAAGGGAAGGAGAGGGTCTCTAGCTCCAGTTCCATGAAGGAAGAACAGAACTGGCAAGTGATTGTGTTGTACATGAGGCACCTGAGCAACAAGCAGGTAGAAATGTTCAGTGAACATTTAAACTGATGGCTCCAGTGCTGTGGAGAAAGGTCTGGGTTCCACAAGGGGGCTTGCAATTATCATGACTTGGGGAAGTAGCCGGTACTGTTGAGGGCCTTGGAAAACAGTGGTGAGAAACATCAAACTGGAGGAGATATGCCTTGAAGAGGTTAAAGAAGTAAAATGAACTGTTGTCTGCTGATGAAGCTGTTAAATGACATGTTTATTTGGAGGAGCTACTCTAATTATCAGTAGTAACGCTGGATATGGAGCAGGTAACGAGCAGGCTCTGTCATGGGAGCTAAAGGAGAAGAGGTGATGCAGCCTGTAGCATCTGGCAATGGGAGGCTGGGAGTCAGACGCAGGAAGGAGGGAGGCTAGTCACTTGAAGTGAACCCAAGGAAGAAAATGGAGTGGAATAAATTCAGTGCTGAGGACAGAAACAGGAGGGAAAGTGTTGATTCTCTAGGAAGGAAAGAAGGTAACAGATGGAGGAGTAACCAAGGAAGAGGGGCGACCAAATGGAGGACTTCAGTAATACTATCTCCTAAGTGAGTGGACAGGATGGATAGGTTGAGAAAGAAGCAGAATGTTTAACTCCTTGGGACATCACTGTGGAAAAGGAGTGTTGTGAATCCATGTCTGTTTATGCAAAAAATAAGGCTGAAACATATCATTTCATGGTATTGGATTTATATTGTCAACTATGCAGTATAAAAATGTTCCTTCTGAAGTGTTTTTATGCTAATTAGTGATATAGCTCCACCCTCATGGTGGCTGAGGAGACATAGTGTTGTTTCTCCTTTATAAATCCCTTCTCAGAGAGAATTTTTAAATATTTCTTTCTTTCTTTGATTTTTAAGAGCAGACTCCCGTGTGTAGTTCTTTGGAACCTGTGGAAGTCTTTCAGGAATCTTGGTATTGTCCACTCTAACAAATGTGTTTGGTAGAGAAGTTTATTGTTTCGAAACCTCTGGCCCTTTTGCCTTTCCTGAGTCCCTCTCATCCCAGAGACCAAACTTCAGGGTTTAGACCACTTGCCCCACTTCAAGAAGTTTGATCAGTCCCCAGCCTGCCACTGAAACCCAGGGGACACACAGGAAGAGTAGGGGGAGGTGGGAGTGGGGGGGTGTAAGAGTCAGAGAGCAAGACTGGAAGCCATAAAAAGAAAGACAATTGGAAGGGAAGCTTCTCTTGACTGCCCACCCCTCCCACAGCTAAAGAGTTCCCTACTTACTGCAACTACCACATAAAAAAGTGTGTTCAGAAATGGATTTTAAGGTTAATATACTTATAAAATTTCATAGAAAAATGAAAAGTGACATAGACACAGGACTTCTGTAACCCCTAACATTCATTTCTGATGTCACGACATAGGCACACCTCAGAAATTCTGTAGGTTTGTTCCAGACCACCTCAATGAAGCAATGCCACGAGAAAATGAATTTTTTGGTCTTCTGGTATGTGTGTTTATACTGCACTGTAGTCTATTAGGTATAATAAATGTGAAGGCATTATAGAAAAGAAAAAAATGAATATACCTTAATTTAAAAATACTCTTGCTAGGCCTCCCTGGTGACACAGCGGGTTGAGCGCCACACTGTGAAGCATCCGTAGCACAGCAATGCAAGTTCGATCCCCAGCCAGGGAGGGGACCCACATGGCACAGCAGATCTCTCCTGCCTCACCCACTGCTCCCCTCAACAGTGTATTTCAGTTGATCTGCCTGTTCTGCTCCCCACTCTGTCTCTGGTGAATTCTCTCACCTCCCACGACTCTGGCCTGTACCCCAGCTCTTGTATGCATAAATAAATAAATCTTTAAAAAAAACACTCTTGCTAAAAAAAAAAAAATACCAACCATCATCTTGAGGCTTCCACAAGTCATAATCTTTTTGCTGGTGGAGGATCTTGCCTCAGTGATGATAACAGCTGACTAGTGAGGCTGGTGTTTGCTGAAGGCTGGGAGGCTGTGGCAATTTCTCAAAATAAAGACAATAATGAAATTTGCCATGTCCATTGGCTCGTCCTTTCACCAAAGATTTCTCGGCAGCATTTGATGGTATTTTAGCCACAGTAGAGATTCTTTCAGGATTAGAGTGAAATTTCTCCACCCCTGCCAGTGCATTCGTCAGTTAAATTTATGTAATATTCTAAATCCATTGTTGTCATTTCCACAGTGTTCATGGCATATTTGCCAGGAGTAGATTCCATGTCAAAAAACCACTTTCTTTACTCATCCAGGGGAAACAGTTCCTCATTTGTTAAAACTTTGTTTTAGAAGTATAAAATCACCCCTTTCAGATATTGTTACCAAATCACACCACCAAATCTCACATAACCTTCCACCATAATTCACTGAGTTCCCTCCCTACTTTAAGATTGCTACATGAGATTGCTGCAATTCAGTTCTAGCTGTAGGCTCCACTTCTAGATTCTAGTTGTCTTGCTGTTTCCACTTCTGCAATTACTTCTTCACTGAAGTCCTGAACACTTCAAAGTCATCCAAGAGGGTCGAATCAACTTCTTCCAAACTGTCGTTAATGCTGATACTTTGACTTCCTCTCATGAATCACCAAGTTCTTATGGGCATCTAGAACGGTGAATCCTTTCCAGAAGGATTCCAATAAATTTTGCCCACATCCATTGGAAGGATCACTACATCTGGCAGCTACAGCCTTACACAATGTATTTCTTAAATAATAAAGCTTAAAAAATAAAATTATTTCTTGATTCCGACACGGCAGGATGGATGTTGGATTAGCAGGCAGGAAAACACACATCTCCTCACACATCTCCATCAGAGCTCTTGAGTGAACAAGTGCGTTGTCAGCGAGTGATAATATTTTGAAAGGAATCTTTTTTTATGAGTGGTATGTTCAACAACGGGCTTAAACTGTTTAGCAAGTCATGTGGTAAACAAACATACTCCCATCCAGGCACAAGCAGAGTAATTAGCATAGCTCTCAAGGGACCTAGGATTTCCAAAGTGATAAATGAACATTGGACTCAACTTAAAGTGACAGGCTGCATTAGCCCCTAACAAGAGAGTCAGCCTGTCCTTTGAGGATTTGTGTGTGTGTTTTTAAGATTTATTTTTATTTATTAATGCACAGAAAAACTGGGGTGTAGTCCAGAGGTGCAGGTAGTGAGAGAATTCACCAGAGTCAGAGTGGGGAGCAGAACAGGCAGATCCACTGAAATACACTGCTGAGGGGGAGGCAGTGGGCAAGACAGGAGAGGTCTGCTGCACCCTGTGGGTCACCTCACTGGCTGGGGATATAACTCATGCTGCAGTGACTGCCAATAGATTGATAGTGCTGAGATTTAACCCCTTGTGCCACCAAGGAGGCCCTGTCCTTTGAGTTTTTAAAGCCAGGCACTAACTTTTCCTCTATGGCTATGAAAGTCCTAGATGGCATCTTCTTCTATTATGAAGTTGTTTGGTCTATGCTAAAAAATCATAGTTTAGTATAACCACCTTCATCGTCAAACTTAACTAGATCTTCTGGAAATCTTGCTGCAGCTTCTCCGTCACCATTTGCTGCTTCATCTTGCACTTTAATGTTATGGATATCACTTCTTTCCTAAGTCATTTCTAACTTTTGATTTAAAGTGAGAATTGGGCAATTTCACTTAGAGATCACTGAGGCATTATTAATTGGCCTAATTTCAATATTGTCTTATCTCAGGGGTTGGAGAGGGAGAGACACAGGGGAATTGCTAATTGGTCTCAGAAACCATTTCTTGGTAATAACACTTATTATGTTTGCCATCTTATAAGAATGTGGTTTGTGGTGACCCCAATTATAGTAGTAACATCAATAGTCACTAATCACAGATCACCGTAACAGATAAAATAAAAGTGAAAAAGTCTGGAATATTATAAGAATTATCAAAATGTGAGCACAAGGGGTTAAATCACAGCACTCTGAAGCTATCCACAGCCACTGCAGCACAAGTTCCATACCTGGCTAGGGAGCTGACCCACATGGCGCAACAGACCTCACAGCCTTCTGCTCCACTCATCAGTGTATTTCAGTGGATCTGCCTATTTTGCTCCCCACTCTGTCTCTGGTGCATCCTCTCACCTCCCACGACTCTGGCCTGTACCCCAGTTCTTGTAATCATAAATAAGTAAATCTTAAAAAAAAAAAAATTACCAAAATAAGACACAAAGTGAGTATGTGGTGTTGGGATAATGACACCAAGAGACTTGCTCGACACAGGGTTATCACAAATTTTCAATTTGTAAAAAACACAATATCTGAGAATCACAATAAAGTAAGTACAATGAAACAGAGTGTGCCTCCAAAAACCTACAGTGACCCTCCTAAAGGAAACCAGGCTGATCATGGGGTTGGTATCTGCAATGATTTTGTGTGGTCCTTCCAAAGGAAACACAGCAGCATGGCCTTGGAGCCTGGGCCTGCTTCTTATTCAGCTATTTGTCAAATCTTGTGTAAGCTCGGGTTGATTTCTGTTACACATAACAGAAAACTAGATTCTGATAAGGATTCAGCAGCTCCATGATGTTAGGGCCAAAGTGTATAAAATTCTCCTGACCTTTTCCTCCTGTGACAGTAAGACTCTTGGAACTCTAAACAGCAAGTCTGCATTACTGGAAGGAAGAAAGTGGGAGAAGAGAGCAATGTCAACAGACTCTGCTTACTCCCCATTGGTCAGGACCATGGCACATGTTTCTCTCTAGCTACAAAAGAATGAAACACAAAAATGTTCATTCCCAGCCTTTGTTTTAGGAGATGGTGAAGGAGAAAGGGAGTGAGATTTGGTACTGGGGATGCCACCGAACTACCATACCAGCCCCCAGAAAAAAGAGAAATATTAGTAAGGGATAGGAAATCCGATTTAGCTTCTTAACTCATTCAAGCATTAAAATGGAAATAATTGTTTCAATGGGATGATAAGCAGAATTCTAAGATAATTCCAATGACCCTTGCTCCTGTATAATCTTTTCCGCTTGGATATGGAGAGATATATGCATATGATGAGAGGTCACTTCCCTGACTATATTACTTTATAGGGCAAAATGAATTTTTAAGATAAGGTTATTATGCAATAATTAACTTTGAGTTCATCAGAAAAGAAATTATCCAGATGGACCTGACTTAATCACAAGAGTGATGGGCACATGGGTCTAGAGGTCAGAGATACAGTTTAGGGAGGAAGGCTGTTGAAGGCTGAGATAAAATGAAAGCTAGATTTCTCATACCAAAGCACAAGAAGGCTTCAGCACACCTTTACCGTTTTGTGGATGGAGGAAGTCATGTGGTAAGGATTGTGGGTGGTCTCCAGGAACCGAGAGCTGCCAATGGCAGACAGCCAGTAAACAAGTGTGTACCTCAGTCCTACAACAACAATGATCTAAGTTCTGCCATAACCACATGAATTTGGAAGAGGATCCTGAGCATCAAATGAGAATGCAGGCTGGCAGACTTCTTGACTTAACCTTTTGAGCATCTGACCTCAGAACCCCACCATGCTGTGCCCAGATCTCTGACTTAAAAAAAAAAAAACAACAAAAAACAAAAACAAAAAAAACCCAAAAAACTGAGAGCTTATCCATAGGATTATTTTAAACTACTAAATTTGTAGTCATATGTTACATGGCAATAAAACACTCATACAAATTGCTAATTATTAACGAAGGAAGGTAGGGGGGAAGGTTTTTTGCATCAAAAAAGACAGCAAAGTGGGGATATTGTTAGGATAATGTTTTCCTTTTCAGCAAGGTTCAAGGTTTAAAACATCTACTGTCTGTTATAATAGAAATTGAGAATGTATTTGACTTTGAGGCTCATGATTCTTCTAAGTAGGTAACACTTCTCAAGCTAAGAGCTTGGCATCCCTGGAGGAGCACAAGCCCTTTCAAACTACTGGAGGAACTCTAGTTGAAGATGGCTCCCTAGGCTGTAGGGAACCACTGAAGGTTTTTAAACAGGAAAGTGGCATGAGCAGAATGATTTTGGGGAAGATGACTCTGGCACTATTAAGATGAATTGAAGGAGAAAGCTACTAAGATTGAGGAAGATGGGAGAGGAACTAGGAACTCTTGAAATGAGCCACACCTGAGGTAATGAAACTTGAGGGAGGCCCTGAAAGTCTTATGTGCTGAGCCCCCTGATGTCTCACCTGGGCTTCAGCAAGGCCCAGATGTGTACTTACTTAAAATGTGACTTCTCAGCGAAGGAGTGAGGAGGACACAGAATCACTCCTGGACTGTGGTGAAAGCACCCCAAGGGAAAAAAGGCAAGGGCACCTCAGTGCAGGTTTAGAAAGTCTGAAGCAGACCTGTGAGGAGAGGCAGAACACTGGCGTGGGAGGTGGAAAACCTGGGTTGCTCTCCCAGCCTTGCTGCTGGCTCACTGCCCCTCAGACTGACCTCAGAACATACTTAATCTGTAAGATTTTATGAGTCTGTAAGATAGTCATTGAATTACTAGGAGGAAAAGACTTGTAAACTCAAAAGATTGACATGGAATAAATTACTATGGTTTGCTGGACTAAGAGTCAGGGTTTTTATAAGGAAAAAAGAATCTTACTTAAAAAAGTGAAACTGAGAGTTCACATAATATAAAATCTAGAGACTTGACTTTAGGGGATTGAAGAGCCCCATTTCCCAACTTCCTTCCTAACAGAGAATGACCACATTCTCCAGGTTCTGGCATGGAGGCCACCTGCAGCTCCACACATACCTTGCCACTGATACCCTTCGATCCTCATAGAAACTTCTTTACATATAATTCTTCATAATTCCTGGGGAAAACCCTTAGTGGACTAGTCTGGTCACGTGCACAGCTACAGCCAATGTCACTGGTCATGGCATCGCCCTTTATGGGGCATGGAGAGGACCCACCCCAGATAAATCTCAGGACTGAGAGCAATGTATTCTCCAGAGGAGCACAGGATTGGAAAAGATGGTAAGCTAAAATAGTGATGCTCCTAGTACCCACTGTGACCTAGTGGTTTGAAAAATTCAGCAGATTTTTGGCCCCTTAATCAAGGGATAGTGGGACCTAGACAAAAAGATTCTGTAAAGTAGGGACTATTATTAATTAGATTTGACACGTAGAGATATTGAGACTCAGAGGTTAAGTCACTCACACAAAGTCACCTTGCTAGTATGTGATAGGAATCCAGGCACATCAGATTCAAGAGCACTTACACTTTCAGCTCCACCTTGGTGTGTTCACAGGGAGCAGAAGGTAGCCTTTGGTTTTTAATGTTACATAAGGCTCCCCACTACGAAAACTCAGAATAAGTGCATGGGATGGTATTAGCATCTCTTCCACAGTTTGGTTTAATATGAACATCAACCACAAGACTGGCTGAACCTCTGACAGAGTTAAGACTTCAAAAACTAAGTACCAGGCCCTCCCTGGTGGTGCAAGGGGTTAAGACACAACACTATGAAGCTATCCACAGCCACTGCAGCACTAGTTCGATCCCTGGCCAGGGAGGTGATCCACATGGTGCGGCAGAACTCTCCTGTCTCCCCCGCTGCTCCCCTCAGCAGTGTATTTCAGTAGATCCACCAGCTCTGCTCCCCACTTTGTCTCTGGTGACTCCTCTCATACCGCCCCCACAACTCTGGTCTGTATCTCAGTTCTTGTATGCATAAATAAATAAATTAAAACAAAACAAAACAAAACGAAATACTAGGTACCCTCCCTCCAACACACACACACACACACACACACCTACACAGGGGTTAATGTGTTTAATATCTCAGAGCTGGTCTCCCCCCCCCCACATGATGTGATTAAACGTTGTCCCAGCAACTGTCCACATTCACTTAGAATAATGTGGTCAATGAGTTAATAGGCAGATAAACACTTTTGCTTCTTCTCAGATAATATCAACATGCACCAAATAAAACCAACTCCTATTACTTTTTAAAGTGACTTTAGGAAAATATGATTGTTAAATCTGGCAGTGGAGTGCATCCTAAGACTTTCCAAATTCAGCATTTTATGTGAAAACAGTGACCTTCAGATTTATGCAACATCAATCTTTAAAGCTTGCTATTTTGTTTAGAATGGAAATGAGGTCATCACAGTGACCCAAGGGTTTGTGATATGTTTGGTTACCTTGTCCTGCCTTGAAGCTTCTGGCCAACTCCTCACATTCAGAGAGACAATGGATGACAGAGACTGGGCATTGAGCCTTTATTGTACTGAATGTAACACACTAAATAAGTGACATTTGAAAGATCTCTGACAGTATCTCATTGGAAGTTAACACCTACACATACCACACATTTTGACCCTTCTCCCAGTTTTTTCTCTTTGAAAAATTACTCCTGAGAACAAATATGAAAGACATTCTGGTCACACAGTGGTCTCCACTAAAATTATTACCACCATCACTGATGAAATTTAGTTCTTAGTAAATTTTCACCATTACAAAGCTTTCAAATTTATTTTCAAATATTTACCACTACTGAGGACATTCAAAAATATTCAGTACAGTCTTGGAATTATTTTTAACATCCCTTTAATCAAACGGTATTTATTCATTCAACATATTTATTGACTTTTTACATGCCAAGACTACACTAAACCTGATAATAGAATGATGAACCAAAAAATGGCATGATTTCCTCCCTCACGGGGCTTATAGTCTAGTGGGGGAGACAATTCTTAATGTAAATTCAGGAATGTAATTCAGGAATGTAAAATTTCAGTTATGATAAAATAAATGCTGTGAAGACATGGTACATAAGGGTCTCTAAGGAGGATTTGACTTCACATGTGAGGAACATATGTCTTTCACCGGAGAACTACAACTTATTTAATATCAGGAAGACAGACAGAAATTCACTCAGCAAAGCAGCTGGGGTGCTGTCTTAGGCTGGGTTCCCAGAAAACAGACTGAGACAGATTTACGTGTAGAAGATTTCCAAGGAGCATTCTCAACAGCTACATGCATGAAGAAGGCAGCGTTGGCCAGAAAGGGCCACTGACTCACAGTGAGGTGGAATTAAGACCTCGGGCAATCCTTCAGACAGTTCTGGAGTTGGGCTGGCCCTCACAGTTGCCCAAATGGAGGGGGGCAGTTTGAGCAAGGCATTGCCCTGCAGCAAAGGGCAATTCCCAGAGGGGGTGCAGATGTGAGTCATTGCTCGCTAGTGGGCCCAGCCAGAACTGGTTACATAATTCTCGGGGCTCATTGCAAAATGAAACGCGGGGCCTCTTATTCAAACATCAGGCAAAAGCTTTCTCCTTTCTCCTTGCTCTAGTTCAGGAGTTCTGGATGGTTGTTATTAATGTTGCACTCCCTCAGGCTCCGTGTTAGCGGAGTCCCTCACAGATACCCAGGGCCCTGCTCCATCATAGGCCCCGAGGTGGCACGTGCCTGACTCCTTCCCTCTCCGCACCCGGGCCAGAGGGTAGCAACAGTTGCTGAGCAGAGATTTGGAGTAGGGGGAGGATGGGTGGATAGACAAGGAGGCAGGAATCTCTGGAAGGCAGGAAGGTGGCCAGAGACGGGACTGTGAGCGAGCCGGGCTCCAAGCCCCTGGCGCGTGGCCATCACATCACTGGGTTTAACTTACAAAGCACAAATTCAGGCAGTTGTCGAGGCAGCCTGCACACCGTATTGAACACCAGCACCGGCTGCACTGAGCACAGGGCTCTATTCAACTGCCTTGGAGGTCAGCCTGGTCCTAGCAGCCGGGGAGTGGAAGCCAGAACCCTAGCAAGGGTCTGGGCTGAGTACCCAGCAGCCACTCCAGGAGGGACAGGTGTTTCAGACATGGGGAACCGCCAGTCCAAAGCACCTGCTGCTGCGGGGGAAATGAAGGAACGCCAGCAAGTGCAAGCTCAAAGCCAGAGGAAATGTGGTTCAGATGCAGCCAGGGAGGTGGGAGGGGCCAGGCCAAACCCGGGTTACAGGCCATGTGAAGAACTTTGAAAGGATTTTACCAAAGGGGCAGCATGCCTAGGTTTCTGTTTCGAAAAATTTACTTCCTCTGAAGTGAGCACAGGCCAGGTGGATTATGGTTGCTTGTAATCCGGGTGAGAGATGGTGGCAGCTCAGCCCGCAGAGCAAGTAAGGGAGCCAGAGAGAGCACAATGAGTGAATTAAGATTTCAGAATGACTCGGGCCCATAGATGGTTTGGGTAAGGGAGAAAGAGGTGTCCGGAGTGATTTATTAGCGAGGTAGTTGCTCTAACAGACTTGAGCCTTGAGTTGGAACCAGGCAAACAAAGACCTCTCATCCTGAAGCCCGAGGACAGGAAAGAGACCTACACAGTAAAAGGGCAGTGACAGCATAGAGAGAGCGGGGTTGCTGAGTTGGGTGCATCGCAACACACTCAGCCCGCGGGGTCAGGGGTCAGGAAGGGCTTCTGGTAGGAAATGCAGCCAAATGAACTCACAAGGCAAACAGAAGGTAGGCCGGGGAAGAGGAAGGGGAGGAGGCAAGCGAAAGGATCAGCATCTGTCAATGACCCTCATCTGAGGGTGAATTTGCCCCCCAGCCCCACTCATGTTTGGTGGTGTCTGAGGACATTTTGGTTGTGACCAGGGCAGCGCTGCTGGTGTCTAGAGGGTAGGGATCAGGAATGTCACTAAACAGCTTACGACGCACAGCACGGCCCTCCCACCACAAAGAATGACCCGGCTGGCGTGTCCCTATCACTGCAGTTGCCAAACTCTGGCCTAGAGTGAGAAGCCTGAGGCCTGGTCATAGAATGGGAGGCTGGGGCTGTCCCGAGTGTGGGCTCTGCGGGTGGGAAATGACAGAGGCGCAGCTGGAAAGTGTAACAGTTAACAGGCCTTAGGGGACGGGAGGAGACAGACAAGGACACTGGAATTTGATGCTAAGAGTAGTGGGACCATTGACACTTCAGGCAGAAATGGGACCAAGTCAGCTTTAGAAAGATGTCCAGAAAGAGGAGTTGGGATGAGGGTAAAGGGGAGAGAAGCAGAGGGTCGGGGAACCGGGCAACTCAGGGGCCAGAGGTTGTTGCCTACATCAACCTTTTGTTCTGTGTCAAGTCACCTGGCAGAGCCACATGTTGCAAGATCCAAGTATCTGTTCAGATTAAGAGCCGCTGATGAATATGTCCTTCGGGGCTCCATGAGGTGGAAGGAGCTTGGGTGTGACAGTCCTGCTTCTGCTTCTGCACAGGCTCACCCCGCGTTTGGCGTACTGGCCATGTGGACAGGGAGGACCGAGGCCCACCTGTGCTCCATGCACCTGGCCATGTGGGGTACCTTCTATGATGAGTACATGTACCCACATAGGCTGGTCCTAGCCCTGTGCTTGACCCCCAACAAGTCACACTTCCTCTCTGAGTCTTGCTAATACCGCCTGCCTCTTAAGATTGATGAGAGGATTAAGAAACAAGGTAGACAAATGCCTTTTTAGCAGACAGTCAATCACCTGGTTGGCTCTCCAGAAGTGATTGCTGATAATTATTGTACCGGAAGCTGAGCACCAGCCCTCCCTACTGTTGCTTGGCCTCCACCTCACCTACAGGCATACTAGCTGTGTGCCCTGAGCCCCAGGCCGCACTCTGTGCCCTGAGAGGTAGCAGAAACGCAAGGCTGCAGTCAGTGGGCAGGGGGCAGGGCTCAGCTAAGCTGAGCTAAGTAGCCGCACACAATTGTCTTGCTTCCTCGCAGTCACTAGGAGCTAGGTTTGTGGTCTTATTCCAAGCATCTCAGAGGCATCATGGAAAAAATGCCTTGAAGGGCTAAAGGTAGCTTTACAGCATCATGAAACCACTGAAAAACACACCCCACTGAAAGAATCACAGCTGTTGCTCTCTGACCATGCCACGCCCATCTTTCAATCTGATGGAGTCTTAGAGGCTTCTGAGTTTTTCTTCTTGTGTAGCTGCCTATCTGAGACAGCCAGCTCCAGGCTAACAACTATTGAGTTATGTGGCAGGTTTTTGTTTTTTTTAAATGGGATTTCTTTATTTATGCATACAAGAGCTGGGGTACAGGCCAGAGTTACAGGAGGTGAAAGGCTTCACCAGAGACAGAGTGGGGAGCAGAACAGGCAGACTGAAACACACTGCTGAGGGGAGAGCGGGCAAGGCAGGAGAGGTCTCCTGCGCCATGTGGGTGCCCTCCCTGGTCGGGAACTGAACTCGCGCTGCTGTGCTGTGGATGCTCCCTGTGCCAGGCTTTTGAAGAGGCACTCAGTGTGTCTTACAATTGAATCTTTATTGGCCCTATGAGGTAAGAGTCGTGAGGCTCAGAAAGGTTGAATAACTGGCAGGAAGGTGGCCAGCTAATGACTGGTAGAACTGGGATCTGAACCCCAGCAAACTGAGGCCAGACTGTATAGCTGCAGAATGCATGATTGCAGGGGTGCCTCTTTTGAATCCCCTATGGGGGCTCTCTGAAACAGGTGTCCTCCCAGGGGAGTCAGAGAGAGCAGGAAGCCCCTCTGGTAAAGCTCATGCTGTCTGCCCAGGAAGTGGCTGGCAGAGGAGAGACAGGCTAGGCAGCAAAAGCAGGCCCTGGCAAGGCAAGCACTTGTACTTGGGGAGGTTGCAGCCTGGGGCCTAGCACGTGGGTGGAGCCTCTGGAGCGAGTCCCCTGGGGTCTCAGGCCGCATTCCTCCGAGGTCTGCAAAGGCCACCACTTAAAGGCGCAGAGAAGCAGCTGGGAACGAGAACAAAGCGGCCAGGCCCCCCTCGGAGGAAGGAAGGAGAGAGCCCCAGGAAACAGCTGATAGCGCTAAGCTCAGCTTGTTTTTTTCCTCTGCTCAACAGTTCTCCTGCCACGGCAAACAAAAGATGTACATTCTGATTCCCTCTTCTGTTTGGATTGTGCTGTAGAGTGGATCTGGTTTGTGATGAGCTCGGGGACGAGGCACCCGCGGGCGGTCTCCTGCTCTGCTGGCCAGTGTGCTGGGCCTGTGCCACCAGGAAACACACAGAGCTTCCTTTTCTGCTCCTTTTTCTCCCGCCGGGCTCTTCAGGTCCAACCTGGCCACACCAAGAGCAGACACGGGGCATATCTTTTGATGGGACTTAAGGTCGCCAGCTTTTCAGAGTCAGTAGGTGCTGAATATTTACGGTGACCTTGACCTAGAAGGACCTGCAGGCGCATGCCACACTTTCTCAACTATTAAGATGGGAACTGTGCCCACTCAGCTCCCTGAAAGGCCCCTCCCTGTTCTCATCACTGCCAGCATCACGGTTCACTGCCCCTCAGAGCCACACTGGGACTTCTCAGCGTGCAGGATCCCTCAGCCTGGGCTCTGCAGCGATGTAGCCCCCACGGCCACAGGGGTGAGAGTGACAACACTGACAGGGTCCTGGAAGCCAGCGGCTAACAGCAAGGGCAGTGCTGGGGCATCTGCCAGGTCCCCACCCATTGGCTCTGATCCTGCTCCCACAAAAATGTGTCCACTTCCCTCAGTGTCTGAACAGCTATAGGTGACAGGTGGCCCTGAGCCTACGGTGACTAATAAGTCTCATGTGCTGACTTTGGGTCCTGGCCCTCTTGCTGCCCCCTGGGGGGGAGTCAGGGAGGAGCGCAAGGCAGCCGCTGCCCAGCTTCCTAAACCCTGTGAGGTCTGGTGCTGCATGCCCTGCCCTGCTGGGTATATTCTGTTTTGCCTGACCAGATGTTGACCGTGTGGGTCTGCCAAAGGGCACTATAAAACCAAAAGCAAAACAAAATCAAGGGAAAAAAAGATAAACCACACACAAAACCTCCACTAAGAGTTCTGTGGCTGACGCTGGGTGTTCCCTAAAGCCAGGAGGATGGCGGTGTTGACGGTTCTGGTCACAGGAACTGAAAGTCACTGTTTTGATGGTCCCGAGACTGATGTGTGGGGCCCTTTGTAACCACAGGAGTTACTGTGGCCCGACCCTGCCTCATGCTGCTTGGCCTGCTCTCTCCTCCCACCCCGCTCTGAGGAGGCAGTTCACTTGCAGGAGACAAATGGCATAAAGGGCAGGCAATTAATTTTTTCAGCTGGAGGCTGTGATGGAATTTGGGCGCTCCGACTCTGGCGTGCGCTTTTAATTCCATTCTTCTCCTCTGTGAAATACTTCCACTCTTCTTGGAGGTCGTAGCTTTCAAAATTCCATCACTGACATTTTCTGTCTTTAGGGCCAGGAGGTAAAGGCGACTGTCCCGAAAATTATTTGGACTGAATCTAAGGCTGCCGTGCATGCTGTCTCTTGCTCTTTCCACTGCACCAAGGGGCTATGGTGCTGGAAAGACTGCAAACCAATTCTTCACTTTTTTCTGTGGGAAGGGAACAAGGTGGTCCCAGAGCATGGCGCAGGGTCTGGTTCCCACCTCCCAGCAGCCTCTGTGGGCAAAGCAGCCCAAACCATCCAGTGAGTAACAAAGCAAAGCATGGAAACGTGTTGTGACAAGGAGGCGAGCCAGAAGCATGAAGAATGGACCAAGACAAGAACTTGTTCTTGGCAGATGGGGAGAAATAAGGAGGGGATTTAGTCCTGAAGGGAACTTGGAGGGTAAGAAATAGCCACTAATGTAGTGTTCAATGCACAGGCCTGTGGGTGAATCTGGAATGAGTAACCTTGAGCAAGACTTTAACCTCTTTGTGGTTCAGTTGTCAATTTGGCAAAATGAGGGATAATAAAATCTCTGTCTCATAGGGTTATTAGGAAGATTAAACAAGAAATTCAGATAAGACACTTAAGAAAAAGTTTAGCGTGTAATACTCAGTATTATCCATTATTATTTTCAACTATTCTCCCAGCATAACACAAAGTCCTTTGCTCAAGAGAAGGCATGGTCCCCACCCCTCCCCCTTTCACTGAGCAACTTACATTTATCCAGTGTCCTGATTAATGATTTTAATCCTTAAAGTCACTCACTGCTGAAATCTGTTCACTGGAAGGACGCCACAGAAGGAGCAAACACAACAAATGTTACTGATTAGAGCTTACCAATCACCACTGTCTGAGCACACTTGGATGTTACTTATAATCTTTCATCAAGGCGCTCCCATTGTAGCAGGAGAGACTGAACCAGTAAGAAGCTGGTCCAGTAATATATGGCCCAACTGAGAGTTGTGGGGTAGAAGTCTAAGTGCAGAGAAACTTCAGTCCCTTCCTCACCTCACCTCCCTGAAGGAGAACAAGCAGGCAGCCATCTCTGAGGTGAAATAAAAATCTCCTTCTGGGGAAACTGAGCATCCTAATAGAAAAGATCTGCAGATACTCTCCAGTGGAGTCTCCACTGAAATCATTGGCAGGGTCACCCTACAGCAAAGGCCAGCAGTTGACAAGCTTCTAGTCAAGTTTTGGTGTTGTATACTTAACATTTCAACAAATAGTCAAACATCATTTGTCATTTGAAAATAGCCATCCAAAATTAAAGACAATGCCAACACAAACAGAACAAAGAAATTTGTAGAAAACAGAAACAATGCTGGGAGTAGAGAGATTTTTTTTTTAATGTAAGAATAATATCTTTTGAGACTTAAGGGAGAGTAGTGTGTCCATGAAACAAGAGCTATAAAACAAAGGCTATTCTAAGAAGAGCAAGGACACTTGAGATTAAAAAGTACATAATTAGATGGCACAGCAGCTTGAGCACCCCACTGTGAAGCATCTGTGGCACAGCAGTGCCTGGCCAGGGTGGGGACCCACATGTCAAAGCAGACCTCTCCTGCTTCAACTGCTGCTCCCTCAGTAATGTATTTCAGTCACTCTGCCTGTCGTGCTCCCCACTCTGTCTCTGCTGAATCTTCTCACCTTCCACAACTCTGGCCTATACCCCAGCTCTTGTATGTATAAATAAATCTTTAAAAATAAAAATAAATAAATAAATAATACATAAATATGTTTGCAAAACAGCATGGATTAATCTCAAAAACATTGCACTTAAAAAAGTCACACAAAAAGAATATCTATCATACAATTTCACTTACATGAAATCTAAGAGGAGACAAAACTAATCTCTTATAACAGAAATCAGAAAGTGATTGCCTGGTAAATAGAGAGAATTGTTAAAAGGGACGCAAGGGAATTCCCTGGGTAGATGGAACTGTTCTATATCTGGTTTGGGTAGTATTTGCAGATTTCTTCGATTGTCAAAATTTATCAAACTAAATACCTAAGATCTGACTCCATTATTCTATGCTAGTCATTTGTCAATAAGAAAACATATTGGCAGAAATGAAAGGTTCAATAAGATTGAGTCTTCAGGTTCAGCTCTCAATTTACAGAAAGCACAAAAAACAGAAGGACATGTTAAATGACACCACAGCAAAATCTGACTGTGGGAAGCTTAACAGTTTAGCCAGTGTTTGGCAACATCCTGAGAAGGGTATATATACTGCAGGGGAGAGACAAAGAAGGAATTTACATATTCAAAGAGATTTAAGAGATTTATCAGTCATATATCATACTATATGAACCTTATTTACATCAGATTTTTTTAAAGATTTATTTATTTATGCATACAAGAACTGGGATACAGGCCAGAGTCGAGGGAGGTGAGAGGATTCACCAGAGACAGAGTGGGGAGCAGAATGGGCAGACTGGCTGAAACACACTGCCGAGGGAGGCAGCTGGCAAGGCAGGAGAGGTCTGCTGCACCATGTGGGTCCCCTCCCTGGCCAGCAGCAGGGATCGAACTCGTGCTGCAGTGGCTGTGGTTTGCTTCATAGTGTGTTGCTTAACCCACTGCGCCACCAGGGAGGCCCTACATCCAGATTTAAAGGAACTGTTTAGAAGACAAGTTAATAAGACAATTGGGAACATGTAAATATGCCCAGATAGTTGATAATATTAGACAACTATTGTTATTCTTTTTGAGATATTGAGATTTGGAATTCTTTTTCCATTGAGATCATAGAATTGTGGTGCTTTTGGTGTCTTTTCATTTTTTTTTTAAGTGACCTTATCTTTTAGAGCTTTGAAGTACTTGCACTAATATGATGTCCAGGGTAATTTGGGCCATGAGTGAGTTCTGAATTTCAAAAACAAAGGAAAAAAAAGATATAATATTATTATTAAGAAAAATTTCCAACCTAACAGCCATTATTTTCAGCATTGTGAGGTAGCCAGTAGCCAGGCCCATGGGTGAAAAAAGCCCCATAGATCATTGAGAAGTTTCGTAACGTTGGTGCACAAGGCTACAAACCTTGCACCTTTGTACAGTTCCCCCACTGCCCTCTTTCTCTCAGACAGATCTCGTGGTCACCACATCAAAACTGAGTTGCTCCTCCAATTTCAGAATTGGATGAAATACTGTATTAAGGGACATGGACAGGTTCCAGAACAGCTGCTGAGGGTCTAGATACATATCTGAAGGTGTATAGACAAGTTAGCTTTTCAGTCATTCTTAATTAATGGAAATAGCAGATAGGAGGGAGCTGGGCAGGTAGATTCCCACTTCTCCACTCTGTCCTGTGGTTCTTCCTCTGTGATCCTTCCAGAAGATTCCCTTGTGCCTGATGCACCAGCAGCCTGTCTGCACAATGCACACCCAAGTTCCTCACTCTTTTTTACCCTCTATATTGTATTATAGAAACTTTCAAATACACAGATAAGTTGAAAGAATTTCAAAGCAAGTATCTTTATACCCTTTACCTAGAGCTTATTTTTAAGATTTTAAACAGTTTTGTTGATGTCTACTCTAAGAACCACAAAATTGACCCACTGAAAGTGTACAATTCAATGGTTTTTAGTATTTTCACAGAGAGATGACAGCATGACTACAGTCAATATTTTAAAAATTTTTTAAGATCTGTTCTACTTGTGCATACAAGAACTAGGGTATGGGCCAGAGGTGCAGGGTAAGAGGGTTCATCAGAGGCAGAGTGGGTTGCAGAACAGGCAGATCTACTGAAATACACTGCTGAAGGGAATAGTATGCTAGACAAGAGAGGTCTACTGTGCCATGTGGGTCAGCTCCCTGGCCAGGGATCAAACTCATCCTGCAGGGCTGGAGATCTCATGATAGCGCTGAGACTCAACCCCTTCCACCACCAGGGAGGCCCCAAAACAGTCAGTTTTAATGTTTTCTTTACCCAGAAAAGAAACGCTGTGCTTTTCAGTAGTCATTCCCATTTCCCTCTCTCCCAGCCCTTAGCAACCACGAATCTACTTTCTGTCTCATTGAAATCTCCTATTTTGGACATCACATAGAAAGGGGATCACACAACCTGTGGTCTTTTGTGACTGGCTTCTTTCACTTAGCATAATGTTTCTGAGTTTACCCCTGTTGTGACATGTGTCCCTACTTCATTCCTTTTTAGTATCGGACAATATTCCATTGCATAGCATTGGCATTTATTAGATTAGCTTGATCACGTCTCTGTGCATCCACCCATTCTTCTATACATCCATTAAATCCTCATTTTGTTGCCTGGTGAGAGGCTCTGCTCTATCATTGCTGCCTCCATACAGAACTTTTACTCCAAGCCAAAAAAACAGAAATATTTAACATTTTACTAAGCACATGTTCTTCCAGTTGTTGTTCTATTCAAGTGGAATCTTTTGCAGGAGCTGCTGCTGTTCAAAAGGTCAAACTACTTAACCAGCCAGGGCCAGCTTGGAGCTATACAGCTAGCTGGGAGGAACCAAAAAGCTAAGAGGCAAAGGGGCACCATGATCGATGGAACCTTCAGGGACCATGCCCCTAGCCACAGCCTTCCTTTGTTCCTGACAGTCCTCTCTCTTGTCTCCTCTTTCTCCATGCCCAGAAAGAAGGTGATTCGGAACATGAGTTCCTGCTACTCCATTTCTTGTCAAACAATAACGCTCTTGCTTGGCTTTACCAAACCTGGTCATTGTATTAAGTAGCTTACAATCACTCACCAGACAGCTGGCCCTCTTGGAGCTGGAGACAGTATCTTTTATATATTTCAAAGTAAACTCACTCCCCTTTGTCTCAGTCCTCTGCACCTTCACCTTGCACACCTCAAAGCTCCTATCTATGGCCAATCTGTGCAAAGGAGACAGGAAGATGAAAGCATTTCGCATTTTGGTCTCTATAGCAGAGGGATACAAGGGAAAAGAGAACCTGGAGGTAGGTTTTGCTACCTTGACATAACAGTGTTTCTTGATCTCATTCACATCTCCTTTTGCCAGCTTCCCCTCCCACCATTGCATCCCAACACATCTTAGATTCCAGACAAGTCAAATATTAAAGTTCTCTGAGTCCATCTGCACATGCTCATCAGTCCTCTGTGTGACAGATTCTTCCCTCTGACTCAGCCCAGCTGTCACTCTTCAGTAAAGTATGCTCAACACACACACCCTCTGGCACTCCTGTGCTTGTTCTACACTCCTGTTAGGGTGGCATTTACCCTACTTTATTGAATTAACACTTGGACCCATGTCCACCAGGCCATTCATCATCAAAGGCAGGGGTCCAGGAATTATATGTCTTGGTATCCCTAGGACTTACTACTAGACATGGCTCATTATTTATTGAATGGTGGACTGAAAATATCTAATTGCCATCTTTACTGTTGTTTATTTAACAAATGTTTGTTGGGCATGCACCACGGAAGGCTCTGCAGTAAGTACCTGGTTTGGATAATAAGATGAGTAAGACTGTATCCTGGGCCTCAGGTCACTTTTGTCTGACAACTGGACAAGTTGCCAGGACAACAGATATAAACCAGGACTGTCCCAGGCAAACCGGAACATTTGGTCACCCAAATTATATATCAGCTTCTATGAAAACAGTAGTGCTGACTCATGCTCAGCCAGTCAGACTCCAGTCACTTCCAGAATTTTCTTGCACTGGCCAATTAATATTCATTAGTGCTTGTTTTTCGTTGTTGTTATCCATGCAAAAACTATCCACAAAATTTAATGTTCTTAAGACGTTACATATATTGTACCCATATAAAAACTTAACTTAGGGGTCTCCCTGGTGGCGCAAGGGTTAACTCCAACACTGAAACTATCCACAGCCACTGCAGCACAGGCTTGATCCCCTGCCAGGGAGGTGACTCACATGACACAGAAGACTTCTGTCTTACCCGCTGCTCCCCTCAGCAGTGTGCTTCAGCCACTCTGCCTGTTCTGCTCCCCGCTCTGTCTCTGGCGAACCCTCTCACCCCCACACCTCTGGCCTGCACTGTAGCTCTTATATGCGTAAATAAATAAATCTCTAAGATAATAAAATAAAAAAAACATAACAAGCAATTAGACATAAAATAATCAGCTAATGAATATCTAAAATACTTTCTACCTGTTTTGACAGGGAAATGCATATTTGTAATCAGTGTATAAAGTCCTTTACAGATATAAATTTCTTGATGTTAACAATAGGCTATGGTCTATTGTGTTTATTAATGGGCATTTGGGTGTTCCCAGCTTGTGATCATTGTGAATAATGGAATTGTGGACATCTTGATATAGGTTCCTTTTTCTTTTCTCTGAGCAATGTATTTGAGGTGTATATTCCAAAATAAAATAAATGGTTGAAGGACAGGAACAGTTGACAAGTCATATTTTCCATTGCTCTATGTCTTACTCTCTAAAAGGCTTGGTCAATTACAGAGCACATCTGTTACTCCCATCTCTGCCAGTAATATATTTTCATTTTAATGTGCAAACAGAAGTTTATTGTCATTTTAGGGTGTTAACATGGTTTGCATTTTTTCACTACTGCAGAGACTACATATCGTTTAATCAAGAGCCATTCAGTTTTTGTAGAAACATTATAATGTAAATATATCCTTTATAATTATAATGTATACGTTAGATGTTCATCAAATATTTTTGGAATGAATTAATGTATTAAATTTATATAAACAAAAAGATAAAATGAATGAATGCATTAAATTTATAAAAATGATCACAAGAAAAAAATGGGACTATTCCACTTATATGAAGTATTTGGAGTATTCAAATTCAGAGAGACAGAAAATTGAATGGTGGTTGACAGGGGCTGGGGAAGGAGGACAGTGAGTTGTCCTAAAACAATAGTTTAAGTTTTGCAAAATGAGGCCTCTGCAGATTGGTTGCACAATGTAGATATAGTTAATATGCTTGAACTTTACATTTAAAAATTAAGATGGTAAATTTTATGTTACATGTATTTTACCACAATTAAATATGCACATATAAGTATATCTATAACTATAGCTAGCTAGCTATAAACTTCTTTTAAAAACCCAGTGGTCACTTGAGTCAATCTTAAAAAAAGTCCTATGTACCTTTTCATTTTGGTTGGATTTGATTTATCTTTACTAAATTTATCTAGCAACAAATTCCCAAAACAACTAGCACAAAGGGAAAGAGGAGAGGCACCCACTGTAAGTTCTCTGGACCTTTTAAAAAAATTTTACTTATTTATGCATATAAGAATTGGGGTGTAGGTCAGAGGTGTGGGGGGTGGGAGGATTTACCAGAGATAGAGTGGGGAGCAGAACAAGTAGATCTATTGAAACACACTGCTGAGGGGAACAGCAGACAAAGCAGGAGAGGTCTGCTGCACCCTGTGGGTCAGCTCCCTGACTGGGGATTGAACTCATGTTGCAGTGGCTGCGGATAGCTTGATAGTGCTGTGTCTTTAAGCCCTGTGCTGCCAGGGGGGCCCAGTTCTCTGGGCCTTTTAGAAACTAGGAGTTGTTCCTTTGGCCACATACATGCCAATCTATAAGAAAGGTGATATTGTAGCCATCAAGGGGATATTCAAAAAGGAATGTCCCACGAATGCTGCTATAGCAACACTACGATGTTACCCTGAATACAGTGGACATTGTTGTAAACAAACAAGTAAAAGCCAAAATTCTTGCCTAGAGAATTAATGTTACATATTGAACACACTAAGCACCCTAACAGCCAAGATAGCTCCCTAAATGTGTGAAAGAAAAGGAACACAAAAGAAAAAGAAAAAAGGAAGCCAAAGAGAAAGGTACTTGGGTTCAGCTGAAGGGCCAGCCTGCTCCACCCAGCGCTGCACACTGTGTGAGAACCAGTGGAAGCAGCCTGAGCTGATAGAACCCACACCCTGTGAATTCATGGCATGATAGGTGGGAAAGCAAAATAAAATAAAAGACTTCTGGACTAAAAAAAAAAATTCAATTCAGGGCCTCCCTGGTGGCGCAGCGGCTTAAGCAACACACTATGAAGCAAACCACAGCCACTGCAGCACGAGTTCGATCCCTGCTGCTGGCCAGGGAGGGGACCCACATGGTGCAGCAGACCTCTCCTGCCTTGCCGGCTGCCTTCCTCGGCAGAGTGTTTCAGCCAGTCTGCCCGTTCTGCTTCCCACTCTGTCTCTGGTGAATCCTCTATCCTCCCGCGACTCTGGCCTGTACCCCAGTTCTTGTGTGCATGAATAAATAAATCTTAAAAAAAAAATCCAATTCATCCCATTTTTAATAATCTGTAAATAAAAAACAGAGCCAGAATTTAGGGGATCTTAGAGATAGCCACTTGAACTTTTCACATTAGCTAAGATGAACAGAATTGGAGGTGCTTGACTATCTTCCTTCAGGAGCTGCCACGCCCACCTTTTTGCAATGTGCTCCAGCCAAACCCTCTTTCTGCCTTTGATCAGAATGACTCACATGGCCCACGCGGACTGCACCAGAAGCTGCTGGCAAAGTGAGGAATAGAATAGGTCGAACACAAGGGTTCAAACATTGCCACCCCAGCTAATTAGAGTTCCCGTAACGGACAGTCCATCCTCAACTTTTGTCCCACTAACATTGTTTTTGTTGTGTTTTGATTTTGTTTTGGGGTATTACAGGCTGGAACCCATGGTTATATGGCACCCGAAATCCTAATGGAAAAAGCAAGTTATTCCTATCCTGTGGACTGGTTTGCAATGGGATGCAGTATCTATGAAATGGTTGCCGGACGAACACCATTCAAAGATTACAAGGAAAAGGTCAGTAAAGAGGATTTAAAGCAAAGAACCCTGAAAGAAGAGGTCAGATTCCAGAATGATAACTTCACAGAAGAAGCAAAAGATATTTGCCGACTATTCTTGGCTAAGGAACCAGGGCAACGCTTGGGAAGCAGGTAAACCACCGTGTGACACTAATGATTACCCATGTCAACATTATGGGGGGGGTGGGTTGGAGACACCTTGAATTAACGATAAAGGCTTAGGACTAAGTAGTAGCATTATTTTCCTTTTATTGTCTGCCTGTCATGTAATTCAGATTTCCAATACCCTCAAACCTTATGAATACTTGATACAATTTATAAGATATATTTCGAAGTGAAAAAGCAAAGTACAAAATAATATACATTGAAAGAAGAAAAAGAATACATGATTCACATACATACATACACTATTTCAAGGAAAATAAATAAGGACTGTATATGATTGTTGCTGCTAATGAAAGGATATTAGAGGCTGGTGACAGGGATGCAAATGAGGATTTCACTAGATATCCTAATTATCTTTTAAATTTTGAACCATGTGAATAAATTATTTTTATTTTTTACACTTGATCTTAGCCAAAAGGCCGAGAAGCAATAAATTATTTTTATTTTTTAAATATTTGTTTATGCATACAAAAACTGGGATACAGGCCAGAGTCGTGGGAGGTGAGGGGAATTCACCAGAGACAGAGGGGGGAGCAGAACAGGTAGAGCGACTTAAATACACTGCTGAGGGGAGCAGCGGACCAGGCAGGAGAGGTCTGCTGTACCATGTGGGTCCCCTCCCAGGCCGAGGATGGAACTCGCATTGCTGTGCTGCGGATGCTTCACAGTGCTGCGTTCAACCCGCTGTGCCAGCAGGGAGGCCCCTGGATGAGTTATTTAAAAAGCTATCAATACTGGTAGTTACAAAGCTAGGAAATTCTTCCCTTTTTAAATAACTTCATAAAATAACACCAGTCCACAGATATCCAATGAGTATACATGATTTTGCTAACTATAATATAGTTTAGTTTTGAGAACAATCATGCTTTATTGCTTGTGATGAAATAATATGATCAAGATATTTTAGAAGGAAAAAAAGCAAATTAACCTGTGAAAAGACCCTTGGCAGTGGGACACTGTGTCACTTAGGGAGAAAACCAAAAGTGTTAGAGCCATAACCATAGACACACATTCCAGCTCTGCTATAGATTAATCATTTTACACCAAGCAACTGAATTACTAAGTCTTAGTATCTTATTGAAAATGGGTTTCTATGTATGCTGGTTTATGTATTAACCTTTACATATTATGACTAGACCACAATGCTCACATATTTTCTCAAGCCTTATTCTAGATTTCTTTGTGGGTTTTTTAGAAATGAGGAACATATAAATCCACAGGCTTTGAATAAAGTAGATTACTCTCCATGATTCAGGTGAGCCTCATCCAATCAGTTGAAGGTGTCAATAGGGAAACACTGACCTGTCAGGGCCTCCCTGGTGGTGCAAGGTGTTAAGTCTCAGCATTATGGAGCTATCCACAGTCACTGCAGCATGAGTTCGATCCCTGACTAGGGAGCTGACCCTAGTCAGCACATGGTGCAGCAGACCTCTCCTGTCTTGCCCGCTGCTCTCCTCTGCAGTATATTTCCGTCTATCCTGTTCTGCTCCCTACTCTGTCTCTGGTGAATCCTCTCACCCCCCACCCCACACACACCTCTGGCCTGCACCCCAGTTCTTGTATGCATAAATAAATAAATCCTTAAAATAAAAAAGACTGACCTCTCAGGTTGAAGAGCGACTTCTGCCAATAGACCACCGCTGAACTTGAACTGCAACTCTTCTGTCTCCAGCCTAACAGCCTACCTTATAGAATTTGGACTTCCTGTGCTGTCACAATCACATGAGCCAGTTCCTTAAAATATGTAAACCTCTCTCTATCTCGGTGTTTGTGTGTCTGTGTTATCTGTGTCTCTCCATATATGTGTTCACATACACACATATATTGTTAGAGAGGAAAAACCTTTCCTCTACTTTTTTAGGTTTGGGAATGAAGGTCTGCAGGTTAAAGCAAAAAAGAAGTTAGCAAGAGAAAAAGACAGAGTTTTATTCATTCTCATGCATGGGAGGTCACAGAAAAATGTGATTAGGAGATGATTAGAAATGGAGGGGAGAATGGCACATATTAAAAAAACAGGAAACAAATATTGGCAGGGATGTGGAGAAAAAGAACTTCCTACACTGCTGGTGGGAAGGCAAACTGGTCCAACTACCAAGGAAAGCTGTGTGGAGGTGCCTCAAACTACTAGTAACTGAGTTTCCATATGACCCAGCAATTCCACTCCTAGCAATCTACCCAAAGGACACAAAAACATTAATTCAAAGGGACACCTTCACCCCTATGTTTATTGCAGCACTATTTACCCTTTTAAAAGGGATTTTACTTATTTATGCATACAAGAGTTGGGGTACTGGTCAGAGGTACAAGGGGTGAGAGGATTCACGAGAGACAGAGTGGGGAGCAGAACAGGCAAATCAAATGGAATACACTGCTGAGGGGAACAGCAGGTGAGGCAGGAGAGTTCTGCCTCGCCACATGGGTCCCAGCCCTGGTCTGAACCAAATCTGTGCTGCAGTGTCTGCAGAAGCCCCACAGTGCAGCGCTCAACCCTTTGCACCACCAGGGAGGACCCTGCAACACTATTTATAATAGTAAGACTTGGAAACAACCCAAATGCCCAAAAATAGATGCCTGGATCAAGAAGATGTAGTATATATACACCATGGAATACTATTCAGTAATCAAAAAACATAAACTTATGTCATTCACAGTATCATGGATGGAGCTGGAAGGGATTATGCTCAGTGAAATAAATCAGAAGGAAAAAGAAAATATTGGCTGGTTTCACTTATAGGAGGAATGTAGGGGAACCAAATAAGTATCCAGGGGGAGAGAAAATAATTATAATAAAAAGCAAAGTTAACAGACAACTATTAATCAGAAACACTCTGCAAGAGAAGGATCAAAACAGGGGAGGCAATGTGTTCTTCCACAAGGGACTGTGGTGATGGTGCACGGGTGATATGGTGATGGGAGTTTTGTGGGGATTACACCTAAAGGGAGAAAGCACACCTTGAACAAAAAGGGAAAAAGGATGTAAAATATATATAAAATAATTTTTAAAAAAGAACTGGAGACTTCCAAACCATCATAATAAAGGAGGGGGTGGGGAAGAGAAGAGCACGTACAGGAAAACAAATGACTTCTTAGGAATGGTGGGGGAAAGGACACCCGTGGGCAAAGAAATGCTGTTTAACAAGGATAAATGGATCCTTGGGAGAACAGACAGGAGAGAGGACAGTTCAGTGACAACTCTATTCAGATGTGATCGTGCTGATTTCTGTCACTGGTCATGAGTTCATCTTCCCTGTTTCTAAAACGGAAACTTCCTGGGAGATGATCCATCTGTGGAGTTCTTTTGGGAAACTCTGATTTTAGGCAAATAAAGGGAGGTCAAAACTTGCATCTGTGACTCTCGAATGTCATCAACACGAAATTATTTTTAATTCAGGGAGTCCACGTGCTTTTTGGACTCCTTCAATATTCCATAAGTTCTGTTTCTCCGGGGAACACTAACTAATACAGTGGAATATTTTGAGCTTTAGATACAGTTTTTAAAGTTATATGGATTATGGAGCCTCCTTGGTGGCGCAGTGGGTTAAGCAACGCACTATGAGGCAAACCGCAGCCACTGCAGCACAAGTTTGATCCCTGCTGCCGGCCAGGGAGGGGACCCACATGGCACAGCAGACCTCTCCTGCTGTGCCCGCTGCTCCCCTCAGCAGTGTACTTCTGTTGATCTGCCTGTTCTGCTCCCCGCTCTCTGTGGTGAACCCTCTCACCCCCCCACACCTCTGGCCTGTACCCCAGCTCTTGTATACATAAATAAATAAATCTTAAAAAAAAATAAAGCTATATGGATTATATATATTAGAATCATTAAATAGGTGATAGCAATTATTATTAATGTTCTAAGGGAAATGTATATTTGACTAAGCTATGAGCTTGAATGTCTTAAATTACTTGAATAAAATCTTCAAAATCTAAAAACATATACACATATAGAAGTTACAACCATAGAGTAGTATGACTGATTTTTTTTCTTTATTTGCATATATTTGACATCAGTTATAGTTCTCATGGAATTCCCACCACCATTTCACCAGTGCACCATCACCTCAGCCTTTTGTGCTCTTTTTGCCTTTATCCCAGTCCCTCTCCCTTTCCCCTCCCTGCACAAAGTGCCTTGTCTTTGTCTTTTTGTTCTTAATGTGCTGTGATTTTTTTTTTTGTTATTGTTTTTTCCCCTGAGCCCTTTTTTGATTCCTTTATATTCCTCCTAAAAGTGAAGCCATCTGAGGGCCCTCCCTGGTGGCGCAGTGTGTTAAGCAACGCACTATGAAGCAAACCACAGCCACTGCAGCAAGAATTTGAACCCTGCCCCCAGCTGGGAAGGGGACCCACATGGTGCAGCAGACCTCTCTTGCTGTGCCCGCTGTTCCCCTCAGCAGTGTATTTCGGTTGATCTACCTGTTCTGCTCCCCACTCTGTCTGGTGGATTCTCTCACCCCCCTGTGCCTCTGGACTGTACCCCAGCTCTTGTATGCATAAATAAATAAATCTTAAAAAAAAAAAAGTGAAACCATCTGATATTTTTCTTTTGCCTTCTGACTTATTTCACTGAGCATAATCCCTTCTAACTCCATCCATGTTTTTACAAGTGACTCTAGTTTATCTTTTTTGATTACTGAATAGTATTTCACTGTGTATATGGACCACATCTTCTTGATCCAGTCATCTACTTTTAGGCATTTAGGTTATTTCCAGCTCTTACCAATTGTAAATAGTGCTGTAATAAACACTGAGGTACAGGTATTTTTTTGAATCAGTGTTTTTGTGTCCTTTAGTTAGATCCCTAGGAGTGGAATTGCTGAGTCATATGGTAGCTCTGTTTTCAGTAGACTGAGGAACCTTCATATGGCTTTCCATAGTGGTTGGATTAACTTGCAATCCCACTAGCAGCATAGTAAACTTCCTTGCTCTCCACATCCTCGCCAACATTTGTCCTTTTGGGTTTTTTTAATATGTGCCATTCTTACTGGTGTGAGGTGGTACCTCATTGTGGTTTTAATTTGCATTTCCCTGATTATGAGGGATGTTGAACTTTTTCTCATGTGCCTGTTAACCATTTGCATCTCCTCTTTGGAAAAGTGTCTTTTAAGTTCTTCTGCTCATTTTTTGACAGGATTGTTTACTTTGTTTTTCTTGAGTCTTGTGAGTTCTTTGTGTATCTTTGTGATCAGTCCCTTATCAGTTGTGGGGAGTGCAAAAACTCTTTCCCAATCAGTGGAGTGTCTACTTGGTTTGGTTAAGGTTTCTATTGCTGTGCAGAAGCTTTTTAATTTGATGTAATCCCAGCTGTTTATCTTCTTTTTCATTTTTATTGCTTTGGGGGATGCATCTTTAAAGGCATTCCTGATCTTTATGTCTTGTAATGTTTTACCTATGTTTTCTTCTATATATTTTATGATTTCAGGTCTTACATTTAGTTCTTTTATCCATTTTGAGTTGATTTTTGTACATGGTGTGAGGTAGTGGTCTACTTTCATTTTTTTGCATGTGACAGTCCAGTTTTCCCAGCACCATTTATTGACTAAGCTGTCCTTGTTCCAATGCATATTCTTTGCTCCTTTGTATGACTGATTTTTAATGTCACACCAGAACTCATGCATCTGAGTCACTAAATCTCCCAGGCAGTTGCTGTGGAGGCTCTAGAACAGGCTGTCATAGCTCAAAATATTTGAGCATGGAACTTTTCATTTCTGACCTGACTTTTTTTTTTTTTAAATATTTATTTATTTATTTGTGCATACAAGAACTGGGGTACAGACCAGAGGTGTGGGGGGTGAGAAGATTCACCAGAGACAGAGCGGGGAGCAGAACAGGCAGATCAACTGAAGTACACTGCTGAGGGGAGCAGCGGGCACAGCAGGAGAGGTCTGCCGCACCATGTGGGTCCCCTCCCTGGCTGGCAGCGGGGATCGAACTCGTGCTGCAGTGGCTGTGGTTTGCTTCATAGTGCGTTGCTTTACCCATTGCGCCACCAGGGAGGCCCCTGACCTGACTTTTTAAAGGAACCAAAAAATACACTGATAATAACTTTCAAAGCTTGGCAGATAATCAAACTATGTGATGAGTATTTGAATGTATATGGTACTCTACACTTAACTGAATTAAATTGTGAAACTAGTTTTTCTGTGTAGATTCCAGCATTGTTGTATTAATATAATCAAAATAGAATGTTATGGTAACGACTGTCAGGATGTAAAGAAAATCATCCCATACTTATCTGGCTTCTTCAAAGCTGACAAATCATCACACACACATCAGAAAGACTGATAAGAGAAAATGCCAAAAAAGAAATTTCATAATACCATGTTTGCCTCCTCTATACATGGGAGAGACCCAGTAACCCACCCATATGGCTTCCATTTAAAAGGCTTCAGACATCCTCTTAAATAACCTCAGCTAAGGCAAAGATCTTGAGAGGAGGGAGAGTTAGTTATGGGAGGTTACCAGAGAAGATAGGGTAAGCAGAGCTAAAACTACTAAGGCAGATTTAAGTTCTGTCTTCTCTGGTAAAAAGAGTTAAGGAGATCAGGTCTTCCCAAAACAATGAAGGAGGGGCCTTTACTTACTTGCTTTGCAGATGTAAATGTCTCCTTCAAAAAGTCTCTCCCATGAAAGGAACCTTCCATTGAAGACATTCTTTTGGGGTACTAGACTTTTGCTCCCCTACACAAACAAACCCCAAAGTGTCCATCCATGACTCAAAGCTAAGGAATTATTTCTCATTCACACTAAGTCTAGTGTGGGTCACCGGCTCTCCCGGGTAGCTCCCTCTGAGCAGAGAGTCAGACGCCCAGGCTGCTTCTGACTATAGCTTCATTGGTGCTGGTGCCTTCCAGCTACTGTGGTAAGAGAAGAGAAAGCTCAGACCACCAAAATTTTGTACTGCCTAAGTCAGAAGTGACCCCTTCACACGTGACTTCATACCCCCTTGGGCCTGCCTATCGGTGAGGGTGCTGGCCAGAGGTGTACCCAGGAAGGAGAGAGCGGGGTATGGTGACCACAGACCATCTCTGCCATTCAGGCTCTCAGGGCAGGGGCTAAGAGGGCACCAACAGTGGTGGGAGTGGGGGGAGGTGAACTGTACCTTGGGGCAATCTCCCAGAAGGGAAACGTCACCCAGAGGGTGTGCTTGATGGTAAATCTATCTCAACCATTTATAAGCACATGTTAGGTCTATAAAATTAAATATTGACAAACTTCTGGAAAATGCCATCTTCAAGCCCTGGATCTTTGCTTGAAGCTGCTCCATCAAGCAAAACCTTTTTATAAGGCATGTGTTGTTATGACTGTTTTGAATAAAACTGTTTACAACATTAGAGAAAAGGCATATAAGAACCAGCTGTTCTGTGAAAGAGAAAACCTTCCAACATTTTCAGCCCAATTCTTTGTGTTTTTTAAAAAAATTCATTCACATGAGATAACGCCTGGTGGATAGAGCTGGTGTCCTCCAGAGCTGCAGAGGGCCTTGTGTGTCCCACAGCCAGGAGGCCAGGGCCCCACACCCCCTGCTGTTTTCACAAGCATTTGAAATAAATTAAAACTGTTTCTTTTACACATCCCTGCAGAGGATTTCCTCTTTGCCTTCCTGGGTCTGTGAGTTAATTTTGCAGAGAAGCCAAAAGCTTTCCCGAACATCTCACAGGAGCTCCAGGTAGTCGATTACAGTGTTTCCGATAAAATAAAAGGTAAAGACCTCTTGGGTCTGTTGCAGATTTTGTTCTGATTAGTCAATGCAGCAGAATGAGAACAAATAATCCCAAGTCTCTGATTGAAGTGATTCGCCAACACCCAATTTCAAGCCAAGACCCACTGTTCTGGGCAGACCAAACCCCACATGTCATCTCGTGTTGGGGCAGGTAGTAACTTTTCTTCACTGTTATAAGAAAATCATTGTACTTCTGTGTGGGTTTTAACACAAGAGCCTCTATTCATGCACTGACAATATCCCACTCCTACTGTAACAGGGTGGTTTTCAAAGCAGGATGGAGAGCAGCAAGGAAATCTAAAAACGCACGTGGAGCAGAGGAACATATAAAAAAAACTGCACTTGCTTTTTAGTCTTAAACTAGTTAAAACAAATGTAGGTGAGAGACCCATGGAGAGGTTAACAATGGCAGCTTTCATCTTGATTTTAATTTTGCTCTTTTCCTCCCGAATTTGTCTAACTCTTTCTGACTCTTTTCTATGGGTATCTACTGAAAAAAACCTTTAGACGTGTGGCAGGCTTTCGGGCCTTGCTTTGGGCCAATCCTATTTGACTAAACTTTTACCCTCAAAAAAATAAGTAATTTAAATGCTTAACTTAATAACTATATTCTTTGTCCTTTCTATATTGTACACTAATTGTATTAAAGTTCCTTTCCATTAAAAGTCTTATATATTTATCTTAATGTGGCAAATAGCAGAACCCATTCAGAGAGGGCAAGTTTAAGAGTTCTAAAGTGCTCCTCTCCCTGCCCTGTAACACTACAAGCAGGAGTCTTCTGCCAGTTTGGCCAACGACGCTTCATACAGCAACCATCTCTCCTGTTTGTCCCAAGTGCATGGGGTGGTAATGGGCAAATGAGCCCTGCCAGGAAAAGAGTCAAGAGCAAAATAAGTCTCATGTTATTTTTATTTATGGAACTCTAGTCGCTAATGCAAAAGATCAGTGATCAGCTCTTTGATGGCCCAGAAATAAGAATAGAAGGAATAGTGGTTGGAAAGCCTAGCCTTTTGGAGTTAGTTCAGCAAGCCCAACATCTAAAGGACATAAGGAGCATCTAGTTGGGGGTGTTAAAGAAAACAAAGAAGGATTTACAGTGGACTGTGGTTCCTTGTCATTTGTTAGCAACTAATTGCAAAAGGGCTACAGTCAGCCATCCTGATGGACAAGGTGAGGCCATGCAAGCCTGATTGCTTGATATGTAAACTTGGAAACTGTTCATCCTGATGTGAAGACTGGCCTGGCAAGTTTCCTGGCCCAACTGAGCCCCCAGGTGCTTTCTGTCACTTTAAGTCATTCTCCAGGGTGTTCATGCCTGGCAGCAGCGGTATCAAGGTAGTACTGGCACCTGGGCCTAATCCAGCTCTTCCGGAGACACAGATCTGAGGTTCATTCTTGATCTTCTTGAATGGAATGGTAACTCAGTCTTTGTTCTACCACATTTACAAATCTCTCTGATTCCTCCTCCTTCCCGCACCCCCCAAGAAAATCTCTTTGATCACTTTAAATGGTGAATGATGCTGTATACATGGTTATGCCTCAATAAATCTAACTTGTTTTTAAAATCCATCCTCAAAAGCTGCAGTTGATCTCAGGAGCCCTCCCCAAGGCTCGTACTCTACAGGATGTAAGGTATGCAGACAACTGTCAGTAGGTTCTAGTAGATGGCAGACACATGATCTTGGCAATTGAAATGAAGCTTATTGTAGGAAAGAATACTACATGTTACTTATCGTTAGAACATTTCCTGTTTTGTTGGTTACTGTATCTCAGGCTGACACTCTCCTTTCTTTACAGAGAAAAGTCTGATGACCCCAGGAAACACCCTTTCTTCAAAACCATCAACTTTCCTCGCCTGGAAGCCGGCTTAATCGAACCTCCATTTGTGCCAGACCCTTCAGTGGTTTATGCTAAAGACATTGATGAAATTGAAGACTTCTCCGAGGTTCGGGGGGTCGAATTTGATGACAAAGATAAGAAGTTCTTCGAAAGATTCGCAACAGGCGCTGTCCCCATAGCATGGCAGGAAGAGATTATAGAAACAGGACTGTTTGAAGAACTAAACTACAACAGACCTGCAGGTTGTAGGGGAGGTAACTCACCCAAGTCCGGTGTGTGTTTGTTACTGTAAGTTGTTCTCTCTGCCAGACAGGGAGCAGGAGTCTCCACTGACACTTTCTCCATTGTTCTAACATGAAAATCTGTTGAATGAGGACTGATCAGCCAGAACAGTTCAAAGGACAGGAGAGCTCTTTGCTGATAAACATTTCTTCCCTCCCTCCCTCCCTCCCTCCCTCCCTCCCT
>JAGFMF010011830.1:20536584-20549392 GCA_019455555.1 Galemys pyrenaicus | reverse complement strand
CCCTCCCTGGCCGGCAGCAGGGATCAAACTCGTGCTGCAGTGGCTGCTGTTTGCTTCATAGTGCGTTGCTTAACCCACTGCGCCACCAGGGAGGCCCAAAAAAGAAAGTTCTAATGAGGATAAATGGAGATGTTGGGGTCCTCCCAGCCCTCTCCTCATAATAGGCCTGAGACGGAACTCACCTGGATGACGTCAGATTGAAGGACAGTCCTGATCAGGGAGGTTGAAATGTTGGCAATGGAGAGAAATAACCAAAGGCAAAGGGATATGTGCTGTTTGTGGGTGGGATTCAAGTTAAGACCGAAATAACGCTCAACCAGATATCGCAAGGGAAGGAATTTATTTTTGAAAAGAAATGGTGTTTGTTTATTTTTAATAAGTTAAAATGAAGTTATGTTTTTACAGAAAAGTTCTGTCATTGGACAAAGGATCTAAAAACTGTCCCTAGGTCAGAACCTCTCTCACCAGCTCTGGACCCAGCCACAGCCACCACAAATGTAAACAAAAGGGACTTTGGTGCAGCAAAAGAAAAAAACATATTTATTTTAACTAACAGGATGGAGAGGGAAGGGAGAGGGAGATGGTCCAGATCTGACCAATGGGACCAGATATAGCTGCAGCTGCAGGAACTGGCAGGGTCTGGCAGGGCCCTGCAGATGCTAAAATCACTCATCCTCTTGTGTGCAAATGCTCAGTCAAACAGGCTTGGCCCAAAACAGAGCAATTGAGAGCCTAAAGCTTGCAACAGATCAAAGGTACCTCTGGGGCCTCCCCTGGTGGCACAGTGGGTTAAGCAACACACTGTGAAGCAAACCGCAGCCACTACAGCACGAGTTCGATCCCTGCTGCCAGCCAGGCAGGGGACCCACATGGCACAGCAGACCTCTCCTGCTGTGCCCGCTGCTCCCCTCAGCAGTGTACTTCTGTTGATCTGCCTGTTCTGCTCCCCGCTCTCTGTGGTGAATCCTCTCACCCCCCCACACCTCTGGCCTGGGCCCTAGTGCTTGTATGCATAAATAAATAAATCTTTAAAAAAAAAAAAAAAGGTACCTCTGGTGGGGAGGTACAAGAAAGGGCTTAGATGGGTCCCAGAAAATGGTATAGAAGGGGAGCAGGAAAATACAAGCAGACAATCCACGTGAGGTCAAGAGAACAGTTGCCATTGTATCTGCCAAGGAACAGCCTCGCCACATGTCTGTCACCCACATGTCTCTCTTCCATGTAGCTCCTTCAGTCTGTCTCCTCCAGTGTGTCTCATTTCAGCAGTTACAGGGTGCAAGTGAGAACAAAAAAAGCAAGAGAGCATCCCTCACCTGCCTTCCATGTTACATAGGTCCACCTGGTCACTTCTAGATCCCAATAGCTCCCACACGCAGGGCGTCTGGCTCATGGCATATTAGGACTTGTAATCCAAGATGGCTGAATGTAAGTGGGGCCAGGGAAAATGGCGCCTGTTTAATGCTCTGCTCCCTTCTCATGGAGATTCATCTGTTAAATTCTTTTGATAAATATTGGTGCCTGCCATGTGCCAGGCTCCACTTTGGCTTTGGAGGAAATACTGTATTTTGTCTCTTCAGGATGTTTAGATTAGAAAGTGCTTTTATTCTCCCTGTGTATCAGCAAAACTTTTTATCTCTCTGGGTTAGAGATAAATTCTGGTCTTTCCATTTTTCCTCCAAGTTTTCTGTATGGAATATATCCTTTTTTAAAAAATCAAGGGAAAGTGTATTATTTAATGTGTCAGGGAATAAAGGAAATCAGCCCATACCCCTCTGGGTTCTTCTAGGCTGGAAAATAATCGAACAAGCATCAGACATTTAATAAGAGAAAATTGTATAGAAGTTTAATAACAACATGTGTAACTTTTTTTGTACATGGGAGAGACCCAGTATGACTGAGTAACTTGCCCACACAACTCTAGATACCACCTTAAATAATTTAGCTAAGCCAAGAGAAACTGGGGAGAGAAAAGGGAAAAAGTTAGGGCATTTTTGGGGAAAGCAAAGGAATACAGATTAAAGTTCTGCTTTTCTCAAACATAGATAAGTCCATTAGATGTTCCAAGAAGTGGCTCTTACTAAGTACACAGACAGATATCAAAAACAACTTCCACTACTTAAGATGACTGGACAAAGGTGATATGGTACACAAAATAGAATACGATTCAGCTACAAGGAAAGATGATTTTTTTTTTTCATTTGCATCAAATAACTCCTGGAGATCATACAAAGTGAAACTAGGCATAAAGATAAGAGATAAATATTGCATGATTTCACCTATATGTACAATATCAAAAAACTATGCGAACAAAAATGACAACAGAAAATAAACTAATGAAAATGGAAAACCAAATGAGGTTATCAGAGGTATAGAGGCTGGGGTGGGAGTAAACTTGGAGGAGGTGTCATGAATGATGGGGTTCATTAAAAAACTGTGAGATGACTCAGGAAAATGAAAAATAAAACTCTGTTCTCAAGAAGGAAAAAAACAACTTCCTTCAAAGCGCCTCCTATGAAATAAACCTGTGACCAAAGACATTTTGGGTAGCAAATTTTTGCTTCCCTATAAAAACAAGAAAAGACCCATCATAATTGGATCTGGGTGGGTATACTCAAGCTGACTCACAACAGCCGGTCTCCCTCCATTCCTACGACCCCCTTCACCTACCGAGGGCATCAGCCTTGGTCCTTGGGAGTATGGCCAGGACTCAGGTGTCAACCGGTAAAGTCACCTGGATAGGCGATTACTGCCTAAATTTGGGCCAGATTAATGGCGTCACAATACAAACCATGGACTGTAGCTGGCAATGAAAAATGAAACAAAAGACAATGTAGCATGCTTTTCATATGCTATTCCTTATAAAGGTCTTCCTTTATAAAGTAGTTCATATTTGAAAAGAGGAAAAATAGAGACTTTATGGTGGTGTGTGCGTGTGCATGAAATTACACTGGTTCATGAGTTCTCAAAATCTGGGAACCCCTGGACTGGATGACCTTAAATGGGTGCCAATTCTGAAACATCTGTGCTTCAAGGAAAAGATACATTGTTGGGCCTCCCAGGTGGCGCAGCGGGTTAAGTAACGCAAAGCACTATGAAGCAAACTGCAACCACTGCAGCACGAGTTCGAGTTCGATCGCTGCCACCGGCCAGGGAGGGCCCCACATGGTGCAGCAGACCTCTCCTGCCTTGCCTGCTGCCTCCCACGGCAGTGTGTTTCAGTCAGTCTGCCTGTTCTGCTCCCTGCTCTGTCTGGTGAATCCTCTCACCTCCCTGGACTCTGGCCTGTACCCCAGCTCTTGTATACATAAATAAATAAATCTTTAAAAAAAAAAAAGAAAAGAAAAGATACATTGTCTAGAAGAGAATCTGCAGACTTTTCCTGTAAAAGATGAGATAATAAACATTTTAAACTGCAGATGGCAACTACCTCATTGTGCCTTTGTAGTGGGAAAGCAGCCATGAACAACAAGTAAAGGAGGGAGACAGTATGGCCATGTACCAATAAAACTTTATACAAAAAACAGGTTGGTAGCACTGGATTTGTCCCATAAGCAATAGTTCGCTTATTTTAGTCAAAAATTAAGGGTTGTCATTAAACTATGTTATCCTATAGGAGCATTCTACAGCACTGTAAGTTTTAGATAACTAATGAGAATGCAAAGTGATTTTTATCTATGATCTCATAGTTTTGGAGGTTAACTCTGGTTTCTTTTGAGGTCTGTCCTTGACCTCTAGTTGGCTATCTTCTCCCTCCATCTGCCCTTGGCCTTCCTCCTTGAGTATCTGTGTCCTCATTTCATCTCCTTAAAAGGACAACAGTCATATCACATTGGGATCACCACAACAACTTCATTTTAACTTAATTACCTCTTTACATCCTCTTACTCAAACACTGTCAGTGTTAGGTACCAAGGGGTTAGCACTTCAATCTTTAACATGACTCAGCCGGTACTACCCCTAAGTCAGCTTTCTACCATTTGCTAATTCATTTCTACATTCCTTACTACATATAAATTTGAGACTTTAAAAAACTTCCTTGAACCAGTTGTACCTCCAGTTTCCTCATTAGTGAGTTTATAAAATATTTCACATATGTTCATTCCTTCTTTCTTTTCTTTCTTTCTTTCTTTCTTTCTTTCTTTCTTTCTTTCTTTCTTTCTTTCTTTCTTTCTTTCTTTCTTTCTTTCTTTCTTTCTTTCTTTCTTTCTTTCTTTCTTTCTTTCTTTCTTTCTTTCTTTCTTTCTTTCTTTCTTTCTTTCTTTCTTTCTTTCTTTCTTTCTTTCTTTCTCTCTCTCTCTCTTTCTTTCTTTCTTTCTCTCTTTCTCTCTCTCTCCTTCCTCCCTCCCTCCCTCTTTCCCTCCCTCCCTCTAGTCCTTCCTTCTTCCCTCCCTCTTTTCCTCCCTCCCTCCCACCCTCCCTCCCTTCCTTTCTTTTTTCCTTCCTTCCTTCTTTCAGATTATCCACTAAACCAACCCAGAATGTAACCATGTAACCATGCAATCAAGGAACCTGAAGCATAATTTTGAAATTCTGGTTTCACAGGCAAAAATTCTCAGCTAAAACCTTTCTCTTTCTGTTCTCTTATGAAGTGCAGCAGAGCAGCGAACGGCCCCTGAAGAGAAAGCTGGTGTTCAAGCGGGTGGCGAGCCTGGAAATGAGCTCTTGGTGGCGAGCCCAAGGAGTTTGGTTGAGGTGCATGGAGCCAGCTGACTATGATATATTTTTAAACCAAGTGTCCTCGCCCTGTCTCTCCCCTCTGCATTGCCAGCTGTCACATGCACTCCTGCCAGCCCACAGGCGCTGCAGGCAGCAGGAGAAGCAATCAGCGGGGGACAGCAGGGGCAAGAAAGCCAGAGTCAGCCAGAAACCAAGGAGCGCTCTAGAAGTTCATTGGTTAGTAATGTGCTAATTCTCCCAAGAAATCAGTGCCCATGTGCACACCAAAGTCACACCCAGAGGGGGGCACTATTTTAGTGTCCCTGTAATAACATCTCCCCTCTGAAGTTTGCCACTTAAAATGCAAGCTGTCCAGTTAACTTGGAATTGCAGAAAACAACCAATTTTTTATCTAGTATAAGTATGTCCCAAATCTTGCATGGGTCATGCTGGCACTAAAAGTTACCTGTTGCCAACAAGTATAGATAATCATCTCAGGATAATCTGTGGTCAGGATTAGAGAAAATACAGAAAACTCCCAGTACAGTATCTGGCACAGTTAGAGCTCCTTCTGCACTGACTAGATCTGTCAGGTCTGTCCTCCAACACAGACTCTTCGAATTTTCTCTGGCAAGTCCACATTTGCTCTCGCTCACCCAGAGAGTCGGCCAGATAGGGTTATCAGCATCTTCAACACTATCAGCTATCAATTTTTAAAAACAGATTTATTGTATTTATTTATGCATACAAGAACTGGGATGCAGGCCAGAGGTGCAGGGGGTGAGCGGATTCACCAGAGACAGAGTGGGGAGCAGAACAGGTGGATGTACTTAAATACACTGCTGAGGGGGGCAGCAGGCAAGACAGGAGAGTTCAGCTGCATCGTGTGAGTCAGCTCCCTGGCCAGGGATCCTACTCATGCTGCTGTGGCTGGCAATAGCTTGATAATGCTGAGCTTCCTGCACTACCAATGAGGCCCCCATCAATATCAATAAGAATCAATAAGAAAAATGTAGCAAAGGTTACCATTTGTTGAGCACCTACTATGTGCCAGGCAGTGTTTTGTGTATTACTCCCAGTGCTTACAATCACCCTATGAAGTACATTTCATCAATGAAGAAAGGAAAACTCCAGAGTTTAGCAGGCTTCCAAGTACATAGTAAGTGCTGAGTAAACCCAGGTCTTTCCTCTTCAAAAAATTTCTTCCATGGTGGGGAGGAAGGAGGGGGAGGGTTGAGGGAAGATGGGAGCACAGGGGACTGAGGTGATGGTGCACTGGTGAGATGGTGATGGGAAATGCATGGGGATTACAATTGATGTCAAATATATATAAATTAAAGGGAAAAAATTTTAAAAAAGAAAAAGTAAAAAAAATTAGAAAATTGAAAAAAATAAAGCAATTTAAAAAAATTTCTTCTAGGTTTAGACTTTAAGAGTCTTGTTCTTTAAAAATTTGTGAAATTCAAACTTGTAAACTCCTTGTACAGGTCCCTAAAAGTGGAAAGTTACAGGCAGCTAAAAGACACTTCTGAGTCGGATCTTAGCTAATGCTGCTTAACAGATGCCAATGCAATGAAGAGGTGAAGGCCGCTCTTGTCATAACTGGTAACAAGGCAGACAATGGTGAAATCGCAGCTCAACCAAACAAGCATTTGGATGCCCTTGTGGGCGCCTAGCTTCCCAGGGAGTGGTGTGCCCTCAGGCGCGCTCCTCAATCTGGTTGTTTTCCAGACCAGGCCCATAAAACAACAGAGCAGATACTTGGGGGCAGACCTTTGCCCAGACATGTGAAGTTCACGCTGGTGTTACTGCCAACATCTTCATCAGCAATATTTCCTGTCATAGTTCAGCATTAAATCAATTCAAAATCATGGAGGTCCAACAGGCAACTGTGGACCTGCCGACCACCTGCCGCTTCCTCCCACAGTCCTGTCCCAGGCATTTGCTCACTCGCAGTGCTCTACCCCCTTGTGTGCAGGGAGGCAGAAAGGACAAGAAATAAATCTGCGCATTTGATTTCGCGACAAGAATTTAAGAGGGCAGTTCTGTCTTCCTGACTCAGATGCCACCTCCAAAAATTTAAGAAGAAACCAGTAACTGATCTCTAGGTTCTCTGAGGATTTAAATGGCTTGTCCCTGAAATAAAACCTGGGTGATGAGTGGTGACTTTGCCAAGGACCAGAAGAGTCTGCCCCAAGATTTGGTTCCATTTGCCCAGTGTAGGCAAGACTGTATCAGAAAGAGCAACCAAAGTATCCAAGCTATTGCCTATGTGAGACACCAGGCAGAGAGGCTGAGAGATGCCAGGGAAGCTGGTACAGTGCCCCCAAGCTGCCCCACTATGGTGCCCCCAAGCTCCCCATCTCCTTGGAGAGCCAGGGGCTAGCACCAGGCCAGAACAAAAGGAAAGGAATGCAGAGAAGACAAACACTATGTAATTTCTACAAAAGTGTTACACACTATTTTGAGAACTTGAAATGCTTCTCCACAGTGGGGATTCAAAATGTTGGGGTGTGACTTGATAACAGCACTTCTCATTAGAGGAGTCTGCTGTCTCCTCCAAGCACTGATTAAAAATTGTGAAATGCACAGACCTAGATCCAAGCGTCCCCCGTAGGCTCCAGAGAAAGCCTTCCTTCTGAGGACAGTTCTGGCCTCCTGGCCCCCTCCAAGGACCTGCCACAAACCTAAGCCACAGGCCCAAAGCCACAGTTATGAGCTGCTGGATGTCATGGAGAACTTGGAATTCCCTATTGCCCTCCAAATTCTCCCTTTTGTTGGTGGGGTGTTTTTTTTTTCCTTTTTAAGATTTATTTATTTATGCACACAAGAGCTGAGGTACAGGCCAGAGGTATAGGGGGTAAAAGGAGTCACCAGAGACAGAGTGGGGAGCAGAACAGGCAGATGTACTTAAACACACTGCTGAGGGGAGCAGCAGGTGAGGCAGGGGAGGTCTGCTGCGCCATGTGTTTCCCCTCCTTGGCTGGGGATCAAACTCACACTGCAATGGCTGCAGAAGCCCCACAGTGCGGGGCTCAACCGTTTGCGCCACCAGGGAGGCCCCAAATTCTCTCTTTTGAATTTTTGTTTTAGGTTTTTCCAAGAGGACAAATCCATTTCTATTTATTGGCTCTTCGATAAGTTTAAATCCTTGAGCATCTCAAAGATTCTGTGCCCCATGGCTTAGCTGGAAGGTTGCTTCAGAACTTGAGGCAAATCACGCCACTGTGTCCACAGGGACAATACTTCCCCCCAGATCAGTCTAGTTTTGCTCAGTTTGTCACCGGGAGTCTTTGTGGTGTTCTTTGCTTTGTACACATAACCACACCTCTTGCCAAGGCAGACTTCAGTTTCACCTCAAGCAAAAACACCTACAGTTTCAGAAGAGCTGTAGGTGCCCTCTGGTGCTGGAGACCCCTCTTGTAGCCAGCGAAAATGGCTTTGGCCCACAGCCTTCCAGCCATGGTTTAGGAGTCCTGGTCCTGGCCAGCCCACAGGGCCCGAGAAAGCAGAAAGAGATGCTTTTAAAATTGTTAGGTTTGGAGGATCAGGTATTGGGGTATGTGGTTGGCTAAATAATAACTCCCAATGTATCATGTTCTGTAAACAGTTATCTCATACATCAAAAGGGACTCTGCAAATGTGGTTAATTCAAAAGTCTTCAGTAGGGAGATATCCCAGCTTAATAATCACAGCCATCCTGGGCCCCCCTGGTGGCGCAGTGGGTTAAGTAACACACTGTGAAGCAAACCGCAGCCACTGCAGCAGGAGTTCAATCCCTGCCCCTGGCCAGAGGGGTGACCCACATGGTGCAGCAGACCTCTCCTGCCTCACCCATTGCTCCCCTCAGCAGTGGATTTCAGTCTATCTGCCTGTTCTGTTCCACACTCTGTCTCTGGTGGATCCTCCTACCCCCCTGCACCTTTGGCATTGTACCCCAGTGCTTGCATAAATAAATAAATCTTTTTTAAAAAAAATAATCACAGCCATCCTAAGAGAGACCCAGGCAGGGTCAGTCCCCGCAGAAGGTTGTGGGTTTCAGGGAAGCAGATGCCATCGATGGAGGGATGCACACTGGAGATGGAGAAAGGGGCCATAATTCAAGGACTAGAGGAAGACACTAGAGACTGAAGAAAGCAAGGAAATGGATTCTCCCTAGAGCTTCTTGAAGGAACCAGCCCAGTCAACATCTTGATTTTTAACTCAATAAAACCATGCATTTCTAGTGTCCAGAGCAGTAAGAATAAATTTGTATTGTCTTAAATCATTGAATTTGTGGCCGACCATTCCAGTAGCTATAGAAAAACTAATCCAGGGTCCAAAGTGTGTGTGTGTGTGTGTGTGTGTGTTTTGCAAAGAAGAACTGGGATATAGGCCAGAGGGGCAGTGGGCAGGAGGATTCACCAGAGACAGAGTGGGGAACAGAACAGGTGGATCTACTGAAACACACTGCTGAGGGGAGCAGCGGGAGAGACAGGAGAGGTCTGCTGTGCCATGTGGGTCCCTCCCTGGCCTGCCATCAAACTCAGGTGGTAGCGGTGATAATGCTGAGTCTTAACTCCTAGGTCACCAGGGAGGCCCTCAATATATGTTTCTGTTCATGGAATTTAAGAATTTGCTGAGGCCTTAAGAGAGTCAGGAAAACACAAGGGCCAATTATTCTGTAGGGGAATAACTAATAAGTAATTACCCTTCCATTTCTCTGACTCTACTCTGCCCCAGACTTTCTACTTTTAGAATTTTTGAGAGGAAAACATGAAAGGAACAGAAAAACGTTGTACAGCAGCCTACCCAACAGCCACCTCTCCTTCCACATAAATGCCAAATATTGCTCAGGAAAGTCCATGTTCCTGCTTTGGGGATAAATCATGATCAGTCCGCGTCCAACGCCCCATTTGCTATGAGCGGTCTGGGCACAGTCACGAGACCTCAACCTGGCCAGTAGGAAGTAAATAGAGGCCTCCCGCTGGCACAAGAGGTTGAGCGCCACACTGTGGGCTTCAGAAACCACAGCGCACTAGTTCATCCCCGGCCAGGGAGGGGACCCACGTGGCGCGGCAGACCTCCCCTGCCTCGCCCCTGCTGCCCTCCGCAGTGGCAGTGCGTTTCAGTAGATCTGCCTGGTCTGCTCCCCGCTCTGTCTCTGGTGAAACCTCTCACTCCTCCAGCCCCCATGCCTCAGGCTTGTACCCCAACTCTTGCATGCATGCATAAATAATTTTTTTTTTAAAAAAAGAAGAAGACCTGAACAGATACTTGTCAGGATGCTTTGGAGGGGGATTTTAATTTTGGTCAAAGTAAGAAAATCACATGAAAGAAAGTTCTCTTTCCTCCTTCTTACTTTTAACGTGTAAGTTATATTTTAAGAGGATATTGATGTCTGTCTTAAAACCATCGGGTTTGAGCTTGAAGACAGCAGCGAAGACACGAAGATGTAAGGACCTGGATTCTTGATGACCTTCCCAAACTATCAAACCTACCGAGTGATCCTCCTACCTAGATTTCTTAAGAAGATTATAGATTTGTTTAGGATTTTGATTGTAGAGATAGTTGAATTTCTGATTATTTGCAGCCACACCCTTAGACTAACCTAACCTAGGTTTGAATTGTTTTTGTCACATGCTAGTTGTATGACCTTGGACAAGTTGTTTCACTAGGGAGTTGGGGGTGCTCAATTTCCCTACCTATAAATATAGGGGTAATGATGCTGTTACAGGGCAACCTTAATATAAAATGGGTTTTAAAGTCCACACACCCATAATCCATTTAAAACCACCTTTCCCCCTAACAATGCTAATAATAGCTCTGACCTCTTAGGGTTGTTAGAGGTTTAAATTACACACACACACACACACACACACACATATACAGAGAGAGTTGTGGAGGCAGTACCTGGTACCTAGTAAGTGTGATATGTTTATAAATTATCAGTGTTATTATTGTTAGGACCCCTAAATATCTCAATGTGGCCCTGGCTCTCTGCCCTCTGGTGTCAGGGTTGTGACTTGACCCAAGACCTCTCAGAGAGAAACCTCTGGGTTTGTGAACCACCACACCTGCACTTCAGGCAGGAGGCATGGAGAAGGACTAGGCCTGAGGCTTCGGCAGTCACCTTGACTTCTGTCTGCTCTCAGTGCGGTCACAAGAGTCAACTGCTAACCAAGTTCACTTGTTGGAGCGTTTCTGTTGGTTTCTGTCAGCAGCTAGTCTTGTCTGGCATGTCCACCTGACGAAGACCCAGTCTAGCTCTATGCAGAATCGCTCTTGCTTGTTTCTTATATGAACAAAAATGCAAAGCTTTGGACCTCTGAGTCTTGAACTAATTTCGTTTTATTTGTCTAGCCATTTGAGTAAAGTGAATAATAACTCTCCTAATAATTAGTCTTGAAAATCAATTTAAAGTAGTAGGGTTTTTTCCTATGAAAAGTAATACAAGATGAAACAAGATTGGTCGTGAATCGATAATTACTGAAATTGACGGGTACATGGTGGGGACAGGGCACTTGGCACCACTTTTTTCTATCTTTATTTATGTTTTAACTTTTCCAGAACAAAAGGTGCAGAATAAAGCAAATGTGTTCAGGGCCTCCCTGGTGGCGCAGTGGGTTAAGCAACGCACTATGAAGCAAACCGCAGCCACTGCAACACGAGTTCGATCCCTGCTGCCGGCCAGGGAGGGGACCCATATGGCGGAGCAAGCCTCTCCTGCCTCGCCCACTGCTCCCCTCAGCAGTGTGTTTCAGTCAGTCTGTCTGTTCTACTCCCCACTCTGTCTCTGGTGAATCCTCTCACCTCCCTAGACTCTGCCTGTACCCCAGCTCTTGTATGCATAAATAAATAAATTTTTAAAAAAAAAATAAAGCAAATGTGTTCAGTATATAAAAGTGGTAAAGCAAACTAAATGCAAAAATGAAAATACTAATCACTATCTTGAGATAAGCAATGTATTTTGGTGGACATATTTAGTAGTTTGATTATGTATTTGGCTATTTAGTGGAGCTGGTATGTGTGTGTAATTTGATAATCTGTTTTCCTTTAATAATTACATTAGACATCTTACAATGTCAAAATAATTCCTTATTAATCATTTTCACAACTGCATTTCCTACCATAGATGTGTCATAGTAAACCAATCTTCTGTTTTATCAGGTTTTTTTCCTTGTTACAAATAATCTCATAATAAATATCCTTGTAGCTAGTTATCTTGCAACATCCTTAATTATTATTTACCATTGTCCTAGGATAAACTCCTAGAAGTGGAATTTTGTGGTATAAATAGTCCTAAAGCTTTTTGATAATATTGTCAGATCACCATCCAGATGCTTGTAGCAGGTCACACGCCAGAGAGCCACGATAAGGTAATGAAGACAAACAGCACCAGGGGTCGAGAGCCAGCTGCCACCCAAACCTGACTGTCAAGGGCAGGTACTACTTGTATGACTCTATTTCCATTAGGGAAATAGAAAGAATGTAATTCTAGACTTTTAAATTCAGCTTAGACCTTATCTGATCCTAGAAGGTTCAGCCCTAAGATAGCACCACTAGTCAAAAACTTTCTGGAATTTCTGTGCTGCAAAAGAGCTATTGTGATACGGCAGTCCTAATAACAATAAATCTCACATCTGTGCACAATTGCGCCATGCTTTCCACGAATTTATCATTCAATCCCCCTCCAACCCCAAAGGCTTGGTACCATTCTATCCTCATTTTACATTCAAGTTAAAGGGACATTAAGAAGTGAAACAATCTCCCTGGTGACACAGCGCCACGCTTTGAAGCATCTGTAGCCACTGCAGTGTGGGTTCGATCCCCGGCCAGGGAGGGGACCCACATGGCACAGCAGACCTCTCCTGCCTTGCCCGCTGCTCCCCTCAGCAGTGTATTTCAGTAGACCTGCCTGTTCTGCTCCCCACTCTTTGTCTGTGGTGAATACTCTCACCCCTGCGCCTCTGGCCTGTACCCCAGTTCATGTGTGCATAAATAAATAAATCTTTATTTTAAAAAAAATGAAGTGAAATAACTGGAGCAAAGGCACACAACAAATACTTGGAAGTGGGCCTCCCCGGTGGCGCAGTGGGTTAAGCAACACACTATGAAGCAAACCGCAGCCACTGCAGCACGAGTTCGATCCCTGCTGCCGGCCAGGGGGGGG
>JAGFMF010011830.1:20489711-20522148 GCA_019455555.1 Galemys pyrenaicus | reverse complement strand
TGCACTGGTGAGATGGTGATGGGGAATACATGGGGATTACAATTAATGGCAAGTATATGTAAATTTTAAAATATTTTAATAATAAAAAAAGAAAAAAAAGAAAAGAAAAAAAAGAAAAGAAAAAAAAGAAAAAAGAAAAAAAGAAAAAAAAAGAAAAAAGAAAAAAAAAGAAAAAAGAAAAAAAAAGAAAAAAAAAAAAAGAATGAAGACTGGGAAGCGCCCAGTGGAGTTGGGTGTATAAAGATCCCGGGGACGTTGACAAGAATTATTTCTGTCAGTAGAGGAGATAAAATCTTGGCTGGGATGGATTCAACGTAGGAAAAGAGAAAGTGAAAATAAAGTGTAGATAATTCAAGGAGATTTGCTGTAAAGTGGAGCAAAGAAGCAGGTAGTAGCTGAAGTCAAGAAAGATTTTCTTTAAGCTTAAAACCAGAGAAATTGCAACTGCTTGCATTTCCATGGGAATGATACAGGAGAGAGGCAAAAACTGGTAATGGTGCAAATACCCAAGAGAAAAGAGGTTTAAGTCTAACAAAAAGATACATACAGAAGGTTTATAACCAATATATTTGTAGCCAAAAATTGGGAGCAACTCAAATATCCATGAGTAGATTCTAGTTATCTGTTGTCTTGCAACAAACAATTCCAAAACTTAATGACTTAAAATAACAATATATCTATGTTATTATAGCTCATGCTCCTATAGGTTGAGAAATCAGTCAGGGCACAATAAAGACAATTCACTTTTGTTCTATGATCTCTGAGGTCTCAAGTGTGATGACTCCATGGGTGGGGCCTCCCCTTTTCTACCCTCAGTCTCTTCACATGACTGGCTTGGATTTCCACACAGTATGTCACCTTTAGGGTAATCAGTCTTCTTAACAGTGTTTCCAAGCTCCAAGAGAAAGGAAGCAGATACCACCTAGGTCTATGCACTAGCATAGACTTAGTGGTCAAGGAAGTCACAGGCCATCAAGGGAACAGTCTCAAGAGACTGAATGCCAAAGAATGTGTGGCCATCTTAAGTCTGCCACAATCAGTAAAAGAGATCAATAAAATTACACTCCTGCATTGGAATACTACCCAGCAATAAACAAGAATGAACTACTGCTACTTGCAGTGATTAAGTCCCACAGACATAATGCTAAAGAAAATATCAGACATAGAAGAATATATTCCATAATATTTCACTTACATGAAGCCTTGTTTGCATAATCAGTCTAGTGTAATAGAAATCAGAATGTTGGCTATCCTGCAGGGAGTGCTTATTTGGATGGTGCATGGAGGAGCTTTTAGAAATGCTGGAAACAGGGCCTCCCTGATGGCGCAAGGAGTTAAAGTATAGCACTATGAAGCTATCAGCAGCCAGTTTGATCCCCAGCCAGGGAGGTGACCAACATAGCACAGCAGACTTCTCCTGCCTCTCCTGCTGCTCCCCTCAGCAGTGTATTTCAGTCAATCTGCCTATTTGGATGCCCAGTAAATTCTCTCATCTCCTGCACCTCTGGTCTGTACCTCAGTTCTTGTATGCATAAATAAAATTTTAGAAAATTCTTTTTTAAAAAAATGCTGGAAATGTTCTATGTCTTGACCTGAATGGTAGCAATACAGGTATATACATATGCAAAAATTACCAAGTAACATATTAAATATTGGTATTCTTTACTGTACTTAAAGTGAACATGTAACAGGGTGGTAAGGGGAAAGTTCCAGAATCCCAGTTCCACCCTAAGTGGGTAAAGCTGAACAGGAATAAAAAAAATGCTAGAGAGAGGAGATAGAAGGACAGAAGGAAGGGGTGAAGAAAGAAGCAGGATGGAGAGCAGCAAGGAGACATAGAAGAAGAAGCATGTGGAGCAGAGGGACATGTGAAGAAACTGTACTTGCTTTTTGGTTTTAGACTTGTTGGAACAGATGTGGGTGAGAGACCCATGGAGAGGTTAACATGGCAGCTTTTATCTTGATTTTGATTTTGCTCTTTTCCTCCCAGATTTGTCTAACTCTTTCTGACCCTTTCCTATGGGTCTCCACTGAAAGATCCTTTAGACTTATGGCAGGTTTTTGGAACTTGCTTTGGGCTAATCCTATTTAGCTGAACTTTTACACTCAAGGAGATGGGTAACTTTAAATACTTAACTTAGTTAACTATGTTCTTTGTCCTTTCTGTATTGTACCTTAATTGATATTAAAGTTCCTTTCCAATAAAGGTTTTATATGTTTGTCTTGATGCAGTAAATGGCAAAACCCATTTAGAGAGAGCAGGTTTGGGGATTCTAGGGTACCCCTCTCCCTGCCCTGTAACAAACATACATTAAAAAAATTGAAAAAAAAAAAAAAAAAGAAAGGATCCAAGAAAGAAAAGAGAGGAGACAGTTGCTGGGAGGATGTGTAGAAGGTCAGAGAAGATGGAATTCTGTGAAGTGTATGGAATTGCACTTTAGATTGTTGCTTTTATTTCATTAGAAACAAGTCACTGGTCAGAATTAATAAAGAGGAGTGGAGAAGTGGAGACTGACGAAAAGAAAGTTAGGAAAAGAGCAGTCTAGAATGGAAATGTAGAGGGACTTCTGGCAGCGCTACAAGCCTGATTGAAGTATAAGCATAGTTCTCTGCCCTCAATCACTGAATGCAAGCATGGCGGTAGCCTCCACTCCAGCAGGGCTAGGGAAGTGTGCTAGGAATAGACAGTGAAAAGAATGTAGAAGTGACTGAGAAATCACGAAATCAAAGTGGAAAGAGGGAACGTTCAAAAAAAAGTTAGAAAGCCATTAGGAAAATAGAACTCAGACACATCTGCCATATCTAATCACCTGGTAGCCTGAATTTACAACCACATGCATCACCTTCAGCAAACCAGCATCCTGGCACCTGGAATGGGGGAGTTTGGAAAGACATGCCTGCCTTCTCACAGACTGATAACAGAAGTGGACCTATCACTGCACTAGCAGGCAGACCTCCCCACATATTGCATTTTTTTCTTTCTTTCCCCTTTCAAGTAATATTATTAGTTTATCAATAGGAGATAGCTGCCTGTATAAGCATTGTATTTCCCCACTCTCAGAACACTTACTCAGCCTTGTCGGGTAGTGTTTCCAAGTTGCAGTTAGTCTCTAACGACCCTAAATAAAAGCCTTGTTTCCCCTTCTGCCTCTTGGTTGAGTTGTTCTTTCAAAGGAGGCAGGGGCCAGGGAGTTGAGGATCTATGCAAGGAATTAAAAACCAAAGGATGTGGGCCTCATGAAGAGGAATGTGGGACTAATAAATTGTTAGAGTTGCAGTGTTAGAGGAAAGGAGCTGAAATATAGCTAGTGAGGGAAGGAGGAAGACTGACAGGGAGGTAGGGAGCTATTCATTATAACAGTGCCCATATAGGAAGAGGGGTCAAAACAGGGGAGGGAAGAGCACACGGGACAATGGTGATGGTGCACGGGTACATTGGTGGTGGGAATGTAACAAGGTTGTCCTCAGGAAAGGGGAAGTTCCAGAATCCCGGTTCCACCCTAAGTGGGTGGAGCTGAGCAGGGAAAGAAGTCTGCAGAGAGGAGGACAGAAGGAAGAGAGGAAGAAGGAAGCAGGATGGAGAGCAACAAGGAGACCTGGAGGAGGCACGTGGAGCAGAGGGACATGTGAAGAAACTGCACTTGCTTTTTGGTCTTGGACTGGTTGGAACTGATGTGGGTGAGAGACCCGTGGAGAGGTTAACATGGCAGCTTTCATCTTAATTTTGTTTTTTTTAAAGATTTATCTATCTATCTATCTATCTATCTATCTATCTATCTATCTATCTATCTATCTATCTATTTATGCATACAAGAGCTGGGGTACAAGGCAGAGTCGCGGGAGGTGAGAGGAATCACCAGACAGAGTGGGGAGCAGAACAGGCAGACTGACTGAAACACACTGCTGAGGGGAGCAGAGGGCGAGGCAGGAGAGGTATGCCTTACTATGTGGGTCCCCTCCCTGGCCGGCAGCAGGGATCGAACTTGTGCTGCAGTGGCTGCATTTTGCTTCATAGTGCGTTGCTTAACCCACTGCGCCACCACAGAGGCCCTCATCTTGATTTTGATTTTGCTCTTTTCCTCCCAGATTTGTCTGACTCTTCCTGACCCTTTTCTATGGGTCTCTACCGAAAGGTCCTTTAGACTTGTGGTAGGCTTTTGGGCCTTGTTTTGGGCCAATCCTATTTGGCTGGGCTTTTACCCTCAAGGAGATGGGAAACTTTGGATGCTTAACTTAGTAACTATGTTCTTTGTCCTTTCTATATTGTACCTTAATTGTATTAAAGTTCCTTTCCATTAAAGGTTTTATATGTTTGTCTTAATGCAGCGGATGGCAGAACCCATTCAGAGAGGGCAGGTTTGGGGGTTCTGAGGTGCTCCTCTCCCTGCCCTGTAACAGGAATTTTACAGGGACTACACCTGAGAGGAGAAAGCAAACACTGTACAAAAGTGAGCAATGATGTAAAATATATGCAAATAAAAAATTATAAAAAGCAACACCCATATAAACATGGGGTGAGCAGCTGAGTAGTGTATTGGTCATGCTAACTGCTATAACAAAGAGCCCCTAAAACTTAGTGGCCCGGCACATAAGGTTGACCAGTTACTCACACCACAGTCTATGCTTATTGACTGGGTGCTGTGAGCATGGGCTCCCTGCAGTCAGTCAGGTCCTGGGCGTAGTTTTGTTTTGTTTTGTTTTAAAGATTTATTTTTATTTATACATACAAGAGCTGGGGTACAGGCCAGAGTCCAGGGTGGTAAGAGGATTCACCAGAGACAGAGCCCCAGGGAGCAGAACAAGCAGATGGACTGAAACACACTGCTGAGGGGAGCAGTGGATAGGCAGGAGAGGTCTGCTGTGCCATGTGGGTCCCCTCCCTGGCCGGTGGCAGGGATCGAACTCATGCTGCAATGACTGCGGTGGCTGCGGTTTGCTTCATAGTGCGTTGCTTAATCCACTGCTCTGCCAGGGAGGCCCCTGACTTTGTAGTTCTTAATACAGTTCAAATCAGCCCCGCTAGTTGATTTCAACTCTTTTATTGACAAACCTTTGTGGTGAGGAAAACATAAAGGTAGTTGTTGCACTGAACTTCACTTCACATTATCCTTATTTTTCTTTTCTTTTTTTTTTTTTAAAGATTTATTTATATATGCATCCAAGAACTGAAGTGTAGGCCAGAGGTGCAGGGGGTGGATACACCAGAGACAGTGGGGAGCAAACAGGAAGATCTACTGAAATACTCTGCTGAGAGGAGCAGCAGGTAAGACAGGAGAGGTCTGCTGCGCCATGTGGGTCAGCTCCCTGTCTAGGAACAGGGATTGAACTTGTGCTGCAGTGACTGTGGATAGCTTCATTGTTCTGAGACAACCCTTGCGCCACCAGGGAGGCCCTTTTTTGCTTTTCTTCATCTTGATGGATTTAGTATCTTTTCACCAACTGTGAGAAGAAAGTCTGATTTCCTCAATTTTATGAGGCATATTTACCAGCACGAAGTGGCAGAAAGCCAAGAGGATGCAAAAGTAGATGGCAGTTTCAATCACTAACTATCTTGGCTTAGATAAAATATATTATCAAAATTAAGTTCATTGGTTACTACTGCATTTTTAAAAGTAGCCTCTGGAAAACCTAAAATTGCACGTGGCCTGCTTTATAATTCTGTGGACAGAGTTGGTCTAGGGCTCTGGTGCCTCCCTGGATCCTCTCCATCTGGCTGGCAGATAACGAGGGAGGGAGTAAGTGGAGGCTGCAAGGGCGGTTTCAAAATTCCTTTGTGTGGAACTCAGCATGATGCCACACTTACTACAAAGGAGGAGGAAGCAGTCTGCTCGGGAGGGAAGGAAACAGATTTGGTGAGCAGCGGGCTGGCCTCTGGCACAGCTACGGTGGAAGGACAAGATTCCTGGAAGAGAGGAGGTCCTGACGCCAGCAGGCCAGGTCTTAGCAAGACTGTCCACATGGGTTTTGATATGACCACGATTTAGAAATAGTTACCAGAAAGAAAATCTCCCATTTCCCAGGGCCTATTGTTGACTCAACAAAGAGAGAACATCAGTAAACGCAGCCTGATGACAGGTGATTGCAAGGTAAGGCCTTTGAGGCGAACAACAGTCATAAAGCAATGATCAGGAAAATAAGAACACAGCCCCAGCCCAGTTCTCCAAGGTGTACAGACAGGGCAAAGGGAAAAGTCCTCACTGGAAGAGTTTTGTCCAGAGTCTAGGGTTCAGTATATCACCTTAATCAAGTTGTTTAACCATTCGACTTGAGGTTTCCTATAGTAAAATAGGGATAATAATAATATTTGTCTTAGAAGGTTGTTGCATTCGATACTAAAATACCTGCAAAGTATTTAGCATGTAAAAATAACTAGACAAAATAATTTCTTAAATTTGTACTAAAAGTACACTGATCTCTCTTTTGTTTGTTTTCTCTGTGAGTGCATTCATCTGGCTTTGCTCTGTGATAAATGAAAGCAATGTGTGAGTTCTGCTCTTGTTCTAGGATCTGATTCAGCTGCAAAAATCACCAGTTTCATGTAAATTTATGTTGCCACCCAGAAGAAAGGGTCAACTCTTATTTGAAGTGAAATCAATTTAACTTTAGATGATAGCTTGAAAAAGGAGCATATATTTCTTCTATAAATAGACAAAACTTCTCATTTTCAAAAGGAAAAAGCTTTGTGTGTAAAGAGAGAAGTCCTGGGAGGAGGGTGTGGCTACTTTCCAGATCACAGTTGATGAAACTGCAGAGATATTTTTTTCCTATTGCCTAATATAGCCTTGTATCTTAATGGCAAAATAAGGAGAGAAGTTGGGCGTGCCTTTCAATGTGCTGGGGTTTTTTTCACACCATTTCCAGAGCAGTGCCCAGAGAATCAATGTTTCTGCTAATGTTGTCTGTACTGAGATTTCTAAGCTGAAGCTTCTGTTTATAAGAATTAAATTATTGTTCCATAATGCTGTTTGCTTTCCAGAGAGGACATTCCATAAATCACTCTTCTCATCACACACCTGAAACTAAAATGTTCTTGAGGACTTCCTCTGAAATGTGATTATGCGCACAGCTCAGGCTAGGAAAAGAGGTATATGCTGCTCCCTTCCCTGTGGCTAAATAAAAACCCATTAAAACACTTCATCTTGGGGGACCTCCCTGGTGGCACAATTGGTTAAGCAACACACTATGAAGCCAATGTAGCCACTGCAGCACAAGTTCAATCCCTGGCCAAGGAACTAACCCATTGGGTGCAGCAGACCTCTCCTGCCTCGCCCACTGCTCCCCTCAGCAGTGTATTTCAGTCCATCTGCTTGTTCTGCTCCCCAATCTGTCTCTGGTGAATCCTCTCACCCCCACCCCCCTGCACCTCTGGCCTGTACCCCAGTTCTTGTATGCATAAATAAATAAATCTTTAAAAAAAAAGTCATCTTGTACATGATTTTAAAAAATGTATCTGAACTGTTACTTGGTCTGGGAGACAGGAAACTGACCCTTTGAGATGACTGTGTGAGTCTCCACCAGCCAAGGGATCAGATTGTACCCATCATAACCTGGTAGTCACCTACCCCATTAACATGACTAAGGGTGAGAGAACCCTTGTTATCTGTGATGGGCTACGATATGTAGCACACAACCTTACATGTATTGTATTCTAGTAAAAAGTGTTAAGTTTACATCTAACTTATCTAGTAAAAAGTGTCAAGTTTACATCTAACTTATTTACATGAAATGCGAGGGTGAGAGGCACAAGTTCAACAACAATGTGGGAAAAAACAAATCTAAAATGCGGCACGCTGTTCAAGATAGAGAGCGGGCCTAGGTTCTTCAACAAATCAGTGTAATAAGAAAAAAGACAGTTCTAGTTTAATCAACTGGATCAAGAAGATATACACAATGGAGTACTATTCAGCAATCAAAAAAGACAAACTAATGCCATCCACAGAAACATGGATGGAACCTGAAGGGATTATGTTCAGTGAAATAAGTCAGAAGGAAAAAGAAAAATACTGCATGGTTTCACTAATAGGAGGAATATAGGGGATTAAGGAAAAAATAATCATAACAACAAAAACCTACAACAAAACAAAACAAAAATAAACAGACAACTACAAACCAGAGACATTCTTCAAGGGAGGGAGGGGTAAAGGAGAGGGATCAAAACAGGGATGGAAAGAGCACAAGAGACTCTGGTAATGGTGCACAGGTGAATTTATGGTAGAAATTCTATGGGGACTACACCTGAGAAAAGGAAGCAAACATTGTAAGGGAGGGAAAGAAAGAAAGAAAAAGGACTGTTCTAGATTAAGAGGAGTTTAAAAGCATAGTAGTTAGAACAGAGGCTGCCCAAGTTAGGGCAGGACAGACATCTAGACAGTTTCTTATCCTCTTTGACCTTGTGTTAGTTAAAAGGAATGCAGCCCAAACTGTAACCAAGGTGGCATCACACATCCAGAAAATCTCAAGGAAATGTATTGCAAACAACAGTAGCAGCTATCGGATGGGGCTTTAAAGGGAAGGATGGAGAGATTCAACCAGTAGTGAAAGTGGGAGACAAAGTTCTTCTCCCAAAATATGGAGACACCAGAGTAGTTCTTGACCATAAGGATTATTATTTAGAGATGTCGATATTGTTAGAAAGCACATAGACAATCACAATACAAGCGGTATTACATGAGGGTGCCTGTTCCACTGAATTTTTGAAATCTTTAATCATGTAAGTAATTTCTGTGTCTCTTTCATAATAAACTAATGCTATTCCCCAAAAGGTGGGGGAGAGGGGATGAACATAACAATCAGAACCTCTGGTTCTGGATTGCTTTGTGATTTCTATAAACCCACTGGAGACAATTTTGGGGACCAATGAAAAAATTTGAATCTAGACTAAGTAATGATAAGAAATCATCACTAGTTTTGTTAAATGTGAAAAACATCACTTTTGGTTATGTAGAAAGTTCATCATATTTTTTAGAAGTGCATACTAATTTGAAGATTACATCAAGAGTTTTTTTTTTTTTTTAAGATTTTAAAATTTATTTTTGCATACAAGAACTGGAGTCTAGGCCAGAGGTGCAGAGGGTGAGAGGATTCACCAAAGACAGTGTGGGGAGCAGAACTGGCAGATTTACTCAAATACACTGCTCAGGGAAGCAGCAGGTGAGACAGGAGAGGTCTGCTTCACCATGTGGGTTAGCTCCCTGGCTGGGAATAGAACTCATGCCACAGGCTGGCCATAGCTTGATAGTGCTGAGACTTTAACCCTTGCCCCATCATGGAGGTCCTCATCAAGAGCTGAGAACAGCACCTCCAACCTGACCCCTGACCTTTCACCTTCCTGCTCAAACAGCATGAGCTTAACCACTCCTCCACCTTCTCAACCAACTACTGGTCCCTGGACTCTGTGAGGTTACCCAGCTACAAGGCCCAGCCAGTCAGCAGCCCACCCTACATCTACCCAGCTCTCTGTGTCCCTGCCTACCAGCTTCCTGGGTGGTTAGGGGTCCAGGGCTCTGGCCTCTGGGATGGACAGGGGTATGGCAGGCATCAGGAGCATCCATGGCATAAAAGAGATCATGCAAGACCTGAATAACTGCCTGGGCTTTTACCTAGATAGGGTGAGGATTCTGGAGGTTATTAATCAGAGACTGGGGAGCAAAATCCCAAACACCTGGAGAGGGAGAGAGTCTAGTTCAGAGATTGGAGACATTACTTCAAGACAATTAAGGAACAGAGGACTCAGATATTTGCAAATTGTATGGACGTCGTTCCTCAGATTGACAATGCCCATCTTGCGGCTGATGACTTCAGAGTCAAGAATGAGATGGAGCAGCCATGTGCCAGTTTGTGGAGAGTGCCATCCATGAGCTCTGCAAGGTCACTAATGACACCAGACTACAGAGGGAGATGGAGGTGGGGTCTCTCAAGGAGGAGCTGCTCTTCATGAAGAACCACAAAGAGGAGGCTTAGAGCCTTTACTCATGATTGTGATCTAAGCCTTTACAATGATTGCCAACATTGGGTTGATTGTGGAGGTAGAGGCCCCCAAATCTCAGAACCTCAGCAAGACTATGATTTGGGAGGTCAAGAGAGTCCTCCAAGCCCAGTATGATGAACTAGGTCAGAAAATTGGAGCTGGACAAGAGCTGGACAAGTAGCGATCCCAGAAGATTGAGGAAAACATTATGGGGGTCGCCATGCAGAGCACTGAGTGTGGAGCAACTGAGATGACCCTCACAGAGCTGAGATGACAGTCCAGACATTGGAGAATGACCTGGAATTCACGAGAAATCTGAAGGCCAGTTGGAGGATATTCAAAGGCGATGGCGGCCCACTATGCCATGCACATGGAGCCCAACGGGTCCTACCACACCTGGAGTCGGAGCAGCCCAGACCCAAGCAGAGAGGCAGTACCAAACCCATGAGTACAAGTCCCTGCTGAACATCGAGTTCAAGCTGGAGGCTGAGAGGGCTGCCTACTGCCGCTGCTAGATGCTGGGGAAGACACAGTCTTGGTGATGCTCTAGACACTAGCAGCTCTGTGCAAACTGCCCAAAGGTCCACTACCCGCAGGATTGTGGGTGCCAAAGTGCTGTCTGAGACCAGTGAAACCAAAGTTCTGAAGCATTAAAGCAGCAGAAATGGGGCACCTTTGGGGAGCAGGTAAACAAAAAGTTTAGAGGTCACTGCATATCAAAATAAGAGTTTAGAATTAGAAAGATTTATTTCTCATTGATACATCATTACTATCCCAGGTCAGCTGCCGCTCTCCTTGTCATCCTCAGTCTGATAAGCAGGTGAAGGAGCAGGCTTTTCTTTTTTTTTTTTTTTCTTCTTTTAAAGATTTATTTATTTATGCATCCAAGAGCTGGGGTGTATGCCAGAGGTGCAAGGGGTTAGGGGGGTGGAGTAAGAGGATTCACCAGAGAAACAGTGGGGAGCAGAACAGAAGGATCTACTGAACTGCTGAGGGGAGCAGCTGGTGAGGCGAAACAAGAGAGGTCTGCTGCGCCATGTGGGTCACCGCCCTGGCTGGGGCTCGAACTCATACTGCAGTGGCTGCAGATTAGCTTCATAGTGCTGTGACTTAACCCCTTGCGCCACCAGGGAGGTCCCCAGCAACCTTTCTAAGATACTGCTGGTCTCCTTGCAGAAGGAAAAGAAAGGTGGTGGAACCACACTGTGACTCTTAAAATATAGACTTCCTTTCCACTCCTATTTTGTTAACTAAAGCGAGTTGCACAGCCAAGTTCAGCGTCAATGGGGTAAGAGGTACAGTTTTCCCACCAGTGGGACAGTGTGATTATTTAGAAATCAGTGACAATGAGAACAAAGCATCTCAAACTCTGAGTCATAACAAAATTGTTTCTCAGGGACCAAATTATGTTAAAGCCAGATGTCAGAAAGCAAGAAAGGTTGAAAATAAATGAACTTAACTTTCAACTCTAGAAACTAAAACAGAAATAACAAACCAAAGAAAATAGAAGGAAGGAATTAATAAAGATAAAATAGTTAATATGAAATAGAAAACCAAAACAATTGACTTAAATTCTGTTTTGACAAGATCAAACCTAGGAAGCCTTTGGCAAGTAGGATCCAGAAAAGAAAAAGAAAAAAGCCATAGTAGCATTAGAAGTGAAAACAGGATACAGAGATTTTAAGTTTTTTTAAAAAAAATACTGTTTATAACTTTGTCTCGATGTTTTAAAAATAAACACATACTATGCAGAATGATTTTATAGAAAAATAGGGATTACCATATTGACTAATGAAATAAAAAGTCTGAATATCAAAAACAGTTTAAGAATAGAGAACCAGGGCCTCCCTAGTGGCGCAAGGGGTTAAGCAACGCACTATGAAGCAAACCACAGCCACTGAAGCACAAATTCAATCCCTGCTACCAGCTGGGGAGGGGACCCACATGGCGAGGCAGACCTCTCCTGCTGCGCCTGCTGCTCCCCTCTGCAGTATATCTCAGTCGATCTGCCTGTTCTGCTCCCCACTCTGTCTCTGGTGAATCCTTTCACACCCTGTACCTCTGGCTTACACCCCAGTTCTTGGATGCATAAATAAATAAAAATAAATCCTTAAAAATATATATATACACACACATACACACACACATATACATATATATATATACCATGTGACAACCTTGTGACCAAATTCTGGTCAATGAGATGAAAGAAGAGGGAGAAGTGTGTGCCCTTAGGGGAAAGAAAGGTTTTCTTTAATAAAAAGGGAGAAGGAGAAGGATGTATGAGGAACTGTGGCTCATCCCTTCCTGCTTAGGCTGCTGCAGCGACCTAGTAGCCCTGAGGGCACACACATCTGCCCCGTGGAGGATGAGATGGGCAGAACTTGGATTGTCTTTATTGTTGCATTAAAACAACCCTACATCTGATGCAACCCTCCTGCGGAAAAACATATTCTTATTGTGTAAACCACTTTTCTGTCATTTCAATTTTTGTTCTTGGCAGCTGAGTACGCCCCAACTTAAATACATGAGCACTATCAAATTCTGCAAAATAAACATCCTAGGTGATATCAATCATTTCAAAGCACAGGAAAAGTTCATTTTGCATTTTGCATGTTGGTCTTGTATACTCCTGATACTGCACCTAGATGCTTTTCTATACCACCTCTAAGGGAAACTTTACCCTTTTCTTTCTTTTTTCCCTTTACTAAGGTAACATTGGTTTTAAACACTGCATGTGATTTAAGGAAACAGGTTTTCTTTAAAGGTTTATTTATTTATGCATAGAAGAACTGGGGTACAGATCAGAGGTGCAGGGGGTTGAGAGGATTCACCAGAGATAGAGTGAGGAGCAGAACAGGCAGATCTACTGAAATACACTGCTGAGGGGAGCAGCAGACAAGGCAGGAGAGGTCTGCTGCACCATGTGGGTCGCCTCCCTGGCTGGGGAGCAAACTCGTGCTTCAGTGGCTGTGATTTGCTTCATAGTGCATTGCTTAACCCACTGCACCACCAGGGAGGGCCCAGAATAGATATATGTTACTACAGATGTATGTTACCAAATCACACCCACCATCCAAGCACCCATAATCCTTTACCCAAGACCAGTATTCCCCCTCTCACCTTTGTCCCCACAATCACCCTTCCTGGAATTTTTTCTTTTAAATCATATACTATCGTCAGTCATTTTGATGATAAAATAGAGACCAAAACAAAAACAAACAAAAAAAAAAACAAACAAACGTGTCTTTAAGATGTTCCAAACAAGTTCTCATCTTCAACTACACAGTTCATTGTTTCTGCCAAGGTAACTTAGAGACAAAACAGAACGTAGCGATTTTCTTTAGTTTGAAACAGCAAGAAGAATATGGCAATATAGCTATGATTCTTATTTCTTAAGTTTTTGATTACTCTGAGACTTTTTAAAAGATTTATTTATTTATACATACAAGCACTGGGGTATATGCTAGAGGTGCGAGCAGTGAGAATCCACAGAACAGGCCTACTGACTGAAACACACTGCTGAGGGGAGCAGCGGGCGAGGCAGCAGAGGTCTGTCACGCCATGTGGGTCACCTCCTAGGCCAGCAGCAGGGATTGAACTCGTGCTGCAGTGACTGTGATTTGCTTCATAGTGCATTGCTTAACCCATTGCACCACCAGAGAAGCCCTTAACATAAGATTCTTGACCAGATTCTTGAACAGATGACTATTCAGCAGGTTCACATTTTATTTAAATATTTATACTGGTGTTGTCCATGTCACACTAATATTTAAGCACATGCCCAAGTGAAAATATTAACACTCTTACACATGTGTTAAATGAGGATTCCATGTCAAGGAGGGGTGAGCTATACCAGATGACTCAGGCACAGGAGTTTAAGTCACACAAATCTAGTTACTGGAGGAAATAGAGGACTATAACCTTTCTGAGAAACTGGGAGGAAAACCATAATACTAGGGACTCGGGAAGAGATCCCGAGTCAGCCAGGAACAAGAAGATGGGCAGATCCTTGGTTACTGGAAACTAAGATCAAGGTCGTGGCAGGTAAGAGCAAAACCCACTCTTTCCTGAGTCAGTGGATTTCTGGCCTGGATTCTGAAGGCCTCTTGCCCACCGTCTGTAGAGCTGGAAATAGTGCTGAGCCTAGAGGTAGGAGGTGGACATAGTTAAGAACCAAGCCATAGCTCCAAGATAAGTTCAATATACCAGACAAATGAACTACTTGCTTAGAATCTCAATCATGCTCAGAAAAACTGGCCACCATTGCTACAGCCAGTTACCTCCTGAGTGTAAAAAGAGCTGACTCTGGTGAAAATTTTGAAGACAAGTGTATAAACCCCCTTCCAACCACCCAGTTAATTCCAGAAATCAAACTACATTAACTTCAGAGAACTGGATTCTCTAAGAAATGCAAAGTACCTGAAGGATATGCCCTAGCCCCTCCTACAAAAGATTTACAAGTAAGATACTTTGCTCTTACTTCCAAAGTAAGGATTTGAGAATCAATGCTATTTGTAAATCTGGGGGACACAAAAGAAAGTTAATCTAGGCTGGTACTAACCTGTTGGAGAGAATCATCACTAAAGGCTACAGTGGGTCAATTCAGAAGCCATGCCCTCGGGGCCTGTCCTCCAGAAAGAGAGCTGCACCAAGATGGGACAGAACTTGGATGTGAGTTCCCTCCTGATCGAACTGCCTTTGTCTTAGAAATAAAATACCACCTTTTTAGCGTGCTGTTCTCTTCGTTCTCAACCACACCCAAAGGACTTTCACTAAAATATTTACTGTAGACGTGGAGAGTCCAATCTTGGTAAGGCTCAAAAGACATCTTATTTCCAACCATACTTTTTCAAGTGGGATCACAAAGCCTGCCTGACTCTGTCTTTCTCTAATTTTCCAATGTGTCTTCCTTGTTCCATTTCTTCTCGCAACTTCCAAGTTTATTTTAGGTGTTGCTGCCCTCCCACAAGGTGCCAGAACAAGTTCCAAGGTCTCCACTGAGGATCAGTGACCTACTGAACACCAAGACATTTCTTCCCCCTGGTAAAGTAAATATAAGTGGATCCTCACGGTCCACAAACTTAACGAGAAAGAGAGAATTGTGCTTCATCCCAAGTGATGTTACAATTTCCAGGGCCTCCCTCTCCCTAAATAATATTTTAGGTGTGTAGCTACTTCATTCAGTTATTTCAGAATACTTTGTACAGACACAGAGTAGGGATGAAAATATTTCAGTTGTACAGTCTCTTATTTTCTTGTGTGTTTTTCCAAAGGCCGCTTTCTTAAAGGGAGCTTGGGAAGAGGCCTGAATCATCTGTTATCTCTCTTGCTGTTTCCGCACAGTCGGTGGGGATATGCAAAATATATGAACACTTCCTGTCCCTTCCTATTTTATATAGCCCACATGCCAGAGAGATTAAGTTTTTTGATCTAACTTGAGCTGGGCCTTGGGCACTTGTGAACCATCAAATGCTGTTCCAGGATGAGGGGCACCTCAGGACCCCCAAACCTGTTCTCTCTAAGTACGTTCTGCCATCATCCACATTAAGACAAAATATACTCTAGTGCATAAGACTTTTAATGAAAAGGAACTTTAATACAATTAACATGCAATACAGAAAAGGGGAAGAATAAAGTTTCCAAAACAAGCATCCAAAGTTACCCATCCGGGCCTCCCTGGTGGTGCAGTAGGTTAAGCAACGCACTATGAAGCTATCAGCAGCCCCTGTAGCACAAGTTCGATCTCTGGGCCTGCCAGGGAGGGGGACCTACATGGCGCGGCGGACCTCTCCTGCTGTGCCTGCTGCTCCCCTCAGCAGTCTACTTCTGTTGATCTGCCTGTTCTGCTCCCCACTCTGTCTGTGGTGAATCCTCTCACCCCACCCCCCACACACACACCTCTGGCCTGTACCCCAGTGCTTATATGCATAAATAAATAAATCTTTAAAAAAAAAAAACAAAGTTACCCAGTCCCCTTGTGGGTAAATGTCCAACCAAACAGGGTTGGCCCAAAGCAGGCCACTGAAGCCAAAATCCTGCCAAAAGTTTAAGGCATCTCCTGGTGGGGACCCACAGGAAGAAACAGAAGGGGCCCAGCACATCTGGGACATAAGAAGCAAAAGCAAAATCAAGATAAAAGCTGCCACTGTTAACCTCCACACGGGTCTCTCACCCACATCCATTTCAACCAATCCAAGACCAAGAAACAAGTGCAGTTTCTTCATGTGTCCCTCTGCTCCATGTGCCTCCTCCAGGTCTCCTTCTTGCTTCCCATCTTTCTTCCTTCTCTCCCCAGTGTCCTCTCCAGCTTCTTCTCTCTGCTCACACTTTCTTGGGTGGGACAGGGAACCTGGAACCTCCCTTTCCCTGAGGGTTAACCTGTTACATAACTAATCCTTCCCTCAAATTAGGGAAGAAGTGATCTCTCCCAAAGAAAGCAAAGCTGTTTTCAAATGTCACTGTCAGCTAATAATATTGTAAATCTATGTCCAGAGTTGGGTCCCTTATACACCTTAGAGATTATGTAATCATATAACCTAGGCCTGTGAATGGGTTGGAGGACTCTCTTAACCTCCCAAATCATGAATGGTACATCAGGAAGAAGGTGTGTCTGGGTAAGGTGTATACTTAGTTTTGGCCTTAGGTCAAATCTTATCAAAGTCAGTAACTGCTGGTCTTTAACCATGCTCATCTATAAATTCTCTTTATTGTTTAAGTCCATTGAATTTGCTTTCTGTTTCTTGCCACAGAAAAATGTTACCTAATAGAAGCTTGTGTGATTTGCAGGAAGTTGAAACACAGTGTGTATTCGATATGGAGATTTCCTAATTCCCAAACCAACATTTAGCTAAAAGACCATTTTCTGCATAATACCCCAGTAAGGCAGAGTTATGTATTTGTATACAATGCATTAGAGATAATGAATTTGTATAAAAGTAATTACGCTGTGGGTATACAGTGAGTCAATTGCAACACAATAATTAGAATCAAGGAACTTGAATTCCCACGCCCCTGAAGACATTAGCAAGTCTCTTAGGAAATAATATTGAGATATTGCCTAAAGTGACATTTAAATTTTCCCTCATGTTCCTCTTAGTCAGATTGTGACAGATAGTTCCTGCTTTAAAGAACATAGTAACTTCTCTGACACAATTATTTTCTAGTAAAAGCAAAACATCAAACTCAAAGCAAAAGAGTTTGTATAAATAATATTAAGTCTGTTATTTATTAATACTATCATATCTTGGCAACTAGAAAATTGGATTCAAGATTTGAATTGTTCCAGCCTTGCCCTAGGAGTCATCTGGCAAACTTGCTAGAAGCCCACAGCTTATTTGAATACAGGGAAATGAGCACTGATCACTCTTTGTGAGATGTCTTTGTTCAAATAAAGATGGAACATGAAAAGAAAGGACCTGCAATTCTTTTAACTCACATTTTCTTATTCATAGGAGGATGCCCTCAACTTCAGGATATGGAAAGTATTTTGTTTACCATCATTATTCCTGACCTCTGAGGGGCAACACATTTTTATTTATAGAACTTCTGGACAATCATGGTTTTCCAGGTTTATAAAAGCCCATTTGAAACTAGTTTTGTTTTTACAGTACACTGATTTTTTTTTTTTTTTTGATGGCAAGTTTATGAGTGAGGAAAACAACACAATACACCAGAAAAAGATCTTCCCAGGAGCTGAGCACTCTGGCCACACTGTATAGGCCAACCCTCCCCATCTCCCAGTGTCTCAGTTCCCTCATCTAAACAGAGGGGTTTAACCCAGTTGATCTCCAGGGCCCCTTCCCTAAGAGATAGATGAGTCTGTGAGGACTGTGTTTATCTTTCTATAATGTCAAGAACCATAATTTGAAGCTACACATCCTCTGTAGCATTCAGTCCTTGATGATAACAATCAGAAATAAATTGTCAGTTGTAAAATGTCAACACTCATGAAAGATTCGTGATGAAGAAGCCAATACCTCAAATTTGTCAGGGGCATCTGGTTTGATAAGATACAGGAACAAAGGCCTAAGACTCTTAGCATTCAGATACTAACAAGTTTTGCTGTGAAACAATGATTAAATATGAGGTATTATTCAGAAGTCTGCTTTTCCTTTGTGAAAGAAGTTCTTCCTGGGTCCTCTTTAGTTAATGCTCTTCATGAAATAAATGGGTAAAAATGTAGTCTGCGTTACTTCAGCATAGTATGTATCCAAGGGATCTGATTATTTAATAGACACCTTCATGTGATATTCTTTTAGTTTTCAATCTGAGTTAAATTAGGAGGTTGCTTTGCAATAGATATCTCAAACAAAAATAAACCAAAATTCACTGGAAACTGAAGGCCTAGCTTCTGAAAATAGTTCTGTGTTTTTAATTGATCTCTGTGGGATTTAAAAATAGTTTTATAGTCAAATTAAGTAGAAAATTCAATTTTAAAAACAAAATGTTATGTTGTTTAATGGACCATAATTGCAGTCTTGACTTTATTTTTTCAGTGAAAAGAACATAAATAGAAGCATATGAAATTGCTCTCTTTTTATGTTAAAATTTCATTTTGGTTTTATACAAAATCTTGTAAGTCATTATTTTTAAAATGTTAGTTCTTACCCTGTTACCAAAACCTTAAATCTTCCTTAACAATGAAAACAAAGCTTGCGGTTAAGGAATGTGAGTTTCTGAGTTTCAGTTGTGTTTCCTACTATTTAATTTAAACTATCAAACTAGTACAACTTGTACATGGGTAAAAAAAAAAAAAAACCTAAACTGTACAAAAGTAAAAAATGAAAAGTATACTTATCCTGTTTTCTCACTGGAAAAACACACATGAAAAGTCATTAAACTCCCTAGAGGCACTTTAAACCCTTTCTCACTTTATTTCATTTGGTCACTGCAATGGTATGAATGTTTGGGTCCCTCCCCAGCCCCACTCCCAAACCCGCATCCTGAAATCCTAACCCCTTAGGTATGGTATTAGGAGATGCAGCCTGGGGGGAGATGGCTGGGTCCTGAGGGTGGAGCCTTGAAGAATGGAATTAGTGCTCTTATATAAGAGGTTCAGAAGAGGTCCCTCTCTCAGTTCTCTTCTGCCAGGCAAGGAGACAACAGAATCTGCAGCCTGGAAGAGGTCTCTCGCTTCACCAAGTTGGCACCCTGATCTTGAACTTACAGTTTCCAGAACTGTGTAAAATAAATTTCTGTTGTTTTCAAACGACCTGATCCATGAGACTATAATATCAGAGTATTTTGTTATAGCAGCCAAAACATACTAAGACAGTCACTTTCTCCTTAGCTCTCTATAATGTGCTTATATACCTATTTTTCAGATTGTGAACTTCTCCTGCCAAGGAAGCTATCAATGAGCATTATGTATTATGTCCCACTTCATCCCCTAATTCATATTTTGTTAGTGTTAGTATTATGTTAGTATTAATAATATATGGTGTATTATTTAGAATTTACTTTGTTTTTCTGTAAGTTGTATATATAACTTGAAAGAAAACACCCCACCCCACCCCTACTTTACCATCTTTAAACTCTTTAGCTCCTCATGTCTCTACTCATGTCCGTCTACTAAGGGAGTGTGTAAGAAAAGTAATACTTCTACATTTTCCTTTACCTTTCTTCCTTTGCTCTCTCCCACAGAGACCTCTTGACTTCTGTCAACTCCACCGTTGTTCTTATACTGTCAGAGGTCATAACAATGATATTTTGTTCTGTGAATGGCCACTGAATTGAGTTAAGTTTGAAAGTCAATGAAATGCAGCTGTACCATTTTGATAATGTGAATAGTGTTTGCTGCAGGATTAAATACATCAGTTAGGAAAGGCGCATCACTAGAAAGGGCACCGCAAGCATCAATCACTGACACACTCCATTTGTTGTTGAAAATAATACTATAGTTTACATTTGAAATACATTTTTTCTGCTGTTCTTTTTTTTTTTTCTTGAAAAGTTTATTTAGGAAAGAAAAGAGACAGATAATAAAGACTCCCAGGTAGATGGTACCTGGGAGGGGCAGAGAGAGCCAAGGTCTGCTGTTCTTAATTGTTTTCCATTTTCCTTCTTTACCAAAGACGCACCAGCTTGTAGCACATAACTAAATTTATCCAGGATCTTAATCCGTCTCTATGGTGTGCAGCCCACTTTCTGTTTGAAGTTATTTCTGTTCTTCAAAACCAGTTCTTCTCTTGACCTGCTCTACATCACACTCCTGTGTTAGGACTTCTGTTTCTTGGGTGACAGGTTTTTCTCATACGCGGGGGTCCTTTTCTTTTTACCGTTCCATCCATTTTCTTTTCTTTTTTTTCGCACATAAAATGGCACACCATACTTAAATACTTGTTATAAAGGAATTACACTCCCTATGACATACACAACACCCTCTCTATCTGGCACAAGTACATTCAAACATGCAATATAAAGTATAATTTCCATTTTATTTCTCCCAGAGGAGTTCTTCTTCAGTCTTTAAGGACTTTGCTTCTTCACATGGGCTTGAAGGAGGGCCTGGAGCAGCACCTGCAAGTCCAAATTGGGGTGGGGTGTTCAGTCCATTCACGCTTCATAAGGAGAGAGGACTCTGGATGACCTTGCTGTAAATGGCACAACTCACTAATTGCACACGCAGTTGGGGGGGCACAGAGGCGTCAAAGATGCTCCCTTCTGGGCCCTCCTTGGTGACACAGTGGGTTAAGCAATGCACTATGAAGCAGACCGCAGCCACTGCAGAACGAGTTCTATCCCTGCCACCGGCGAGAGGTGATCCACATGGTGTAGCAGACCTCTTCTGCCTTGCCCACTGCTCCCCTCAGCAGTGTGTTTCAGTCGATCTGCCCATGCTTGTATGCATAAATAAATAAATCTTCAATAAAAAAAAAAGGTGCTCCCTTCAGAAATATTCCTGATGGCTCTGACCTCCACTGTGTTTCCAATGATATGCTTCTTGGTGGCCTGGTTGCTGGGCACGCAGCTGGTACAGCAAATGGACTGCACGTGGTTTCAGATCTTTTTGAAACAACCATTGTCCCCTTTTCTCGGTCCTCTTGGGAGCAAGGACCCAAGAATTACTGGTCCATTCTTAATTGATTTTTTCAGAAAAACTTTGTGCAAGGTGGACGAGTCCTTACAGTCTTTGGGTCAGAGCTTGGTGGACATGGTATTCTGAGCCTCCCAACTCTGAGGGCAGATCCTGTCCGCTGGCACTGACTGTGGATAACAGGTGCCAATCAAATTTTCATTCAGTTGTGGATAACCTCTTCCTTTGGTCTCTGGAAGCTTTTAGGATCTTCGTATTTTACATACTATATAAGCCCAAGGTTATGGTCAAGTATGAGGTTATTTGTGTTTATTTTGTTTCCTACTCAGCAAGCACTTTCAGTCTGAAGTCTTCTATTTTTCTTTAATTCTAGGAAATCTTCCCCTATTATTTCTCTCATCAATTTCGCCTGTGCATTGTCTGTTTCCTACAACTGTCAGTTACATATCCCTCCTAGATTCAGCCTATATCATCTCTGAGCTTTTAAAAACATTTCTTTGCTTTTGTCTTTCTGCTTCACACTTTGGGAGAGTCCAATGGCATTTTCTTTCAGTCCTTATGTTGACTTTTTTTAAGAGTTTATATTTTTCATTTCAACGATAATTTTTGTCTCTATTCCTAATACACACACAAACACACACACAGAGACATGTCAACTTGTTTTATGGATACAATAGCTTCTCAATTTTTCCTAGGGACACTAATTAGAACACACAGAAAATAATTTATTTTATATTCCTAGAATGATCTGTTTCTTATGAGGGAGGTCTGCTTAGGAAATATAGATTTTAAAAAATATTAAATATATACCTTCTTTTGGTTATTTTTCAACTAAATAAAACAGATGATATATGTCAGGAAGATTGCCTGTCTTTGCCCATAGTAAAACCAAAAATGTTCTATTGTGGAAAGTTTCAGGGGTATACAAAGTGAACACATTATAATGAACTCCTTGTACTCTTTACTCAGCTTCAATAAATATAAACATTCTGCCATTCTTTTTTCACTGACAGCCTCACCCACTCCTGTAAAATTTTGTAATTGCTTCACTAACTAACCTTTCACAATGAGTTGGTCATTTGAATTTATTTTTCACTTAGTAAGCTATCCTGTTAGCTCATATCATACACTTTTTCATAGCAAAACTAATAGTGAATGGCAGTATTAAATATTGTAACAACAAAAAAACCCAAACATTTATGGTGCCAGACACTGTTCATGCTGTATACACACTGGTTCATTTAAGATGATTAGCAATGCAAACGCCTGCTTTTTAATCTGCAAAGGATGTAGAGATGCTTTTTGTTGAAGGATGAGAAAAGGCATTCAATATTAAAGCAGTGTGTAGAGAAGGACACTTTCTGTAAAGCAGAGTATGTTTTCACAACAGTGTTTGTCAGATGCAATAAAATGCCAATACAAATACAGCTCCTGCTTGTTGGGAAGGACTGTTTCTAAGGAAATTTTACTATCTGTTCTCAGAGGGACAGTGCCATGGTGACATCAGTTACAACACCAAGTTGTAAATAAGATGCTGCTCTAAAAGCAGAAGTCCTTTTGTCTTCATGCAGAGACATAACTATTTGGAAATAAACTAAAAATTTTAGCAAAATAGTTTCTATATGTCCACAAAAAGTAGAAAATGAATTCTAATTATTGGAAAGTATACTCAACCATTTTCTCTCATTCTGTCTCATTGAACTCTGTCAACTCAATGTCCATCTACTGTCCTGTCCTTTCACTATGGTGTTGATACTGGGTGATGGAGAAGGTGGACATTTGAATCTACATGCTGTTTGATAGGTTATTTAAAAAAAAAAAGATTTATTGATGCACATAAGAACTGGGGTACAGAGGTGTGGGGAGTGAGAGGATTCACCAGAGACACAGTGGGGAACAGTGCTGCTGAGGAGAGTAGCAGGCGAGACAGGAGAGGTCTGCTGTGCCATGTAGGTCACCTCTCTGGCCAGGGATCAAACTCGTGTTGCAGTGGCTGTGGATAGCTTCATAGTGCTGAGTCTTAACCCCTTGTACCACCAGGGAAGCCCTGTTTGATAGCTTACCTTCCTCATTTACAAAACTAAGGAAACAGTATCTCCTTTTTAGGGTACTTATGATGATTAAAAAATAAATCACATTAAGCAAGTAGCACAGGCTCTACAACTCCAGTATGTATAGATAATCTTTGCTATACTTTCAAGATTCATAGGTATCTCCTATCTAGCAGGTAGCAATATTTAGCTGTAAAAGTACAAGCCCTGGATTTAAATTTGATTTCCTATCAACAAGAACCATTTTTTAATCTAAGTATGTCCCAAATATTACATGCAATATACTTGAGTATCTATTGTCTATATTAAATTCAAGTTTAAATGGGTATCCTGTATTTGACCTGAAAAAGTAACTTTTTAAAAAGTGAACTGGGCTTTGGCATAGTAAAATAAACCTGCAGAGAAAAACACTGTGACTAAATTTTATTATTCATCTGCTTATACTTGGTAGACTGATATCCCCAAAAACACTCAGTATTTTCTTACAGGTAATGCTCAAGTATCAAATCTTAGAGAAGCAGGTAATTCTTATGAAGTAGGATGTAAAAAATTGCCCAAACTGAAGTCTGTTGGATCTACACTTTATCTTAGCCAAAAGACCAAGAAGTGATGAAACTATTGGGAGCGTTACTATTTTAAACTAGGCACGGATGTTGAAACTACTTATTGACTTATGTTTGTATTAAAGTCTTTATTTGGAAAACTACAAAAATATTACCACTGAGAAATACAAACTGTAAATCTCTGACATTTGAAATTTGAATCTGACATTTGAATCTCTGACATCTGATTATTTGAAACATTATCTCACGATGTTCTTGTTTACAGTGTTTTCTTGTGTGTGCCAGGTATTTATTTCTCAGTGTCTGCAACTGGTCCACATGCACACAAAAGTGAATGGGTCCATATTTTATTCCAAACAGATCTACCTCACCAGTACTTTCATTCTCCTCTAAATATAGTCATATTTTTAATTAGATAAAATCAGTTAACTACTTTCATTTCTCAGTTGTTTCAGCCTTGCTTATGAGCTAAAAAATTCATTCTACTGTTTGCATGGTTTTCACGTCAAATTTTACAAAATACTTCAGCAGATAATTTGATGTCAGTGTTCTCAAAAGAGCAACAGGATTTTTGTTGTCATTCCCGAAGTTATAACTATAAAATTACCTTTCTTAAATACAGGGAGAAAACCACTTTATAGGAATGAATTCTTTTTCCAGTGGTGGAAGACATAATTCATAATTCCTTGCTCTGATAAGTGAGCAAATGAGAAATGTTACAATTTCAATATCTACGTAATCCTTTAAAGCACTTGCAGGTTGTGCTTAAACTTTCAAGTGAATTATAATTCACCATTCCAGTAACAATGTGTGTGCTACATCTCTTCATTCACGATTTTATGTCCTAATAAAAGAGAGGCACTGTTCCATTTATTTTTCTCTAAAGCCGCCCAAGCTCAAATCCACTTAAGTCTTTGCAATTTCCTTTACAACTTGCTCAGCAGTCTCAAGAGCTCTGAACTCTTCAGCTCCATCTTGTGGAGGAAAAGGCCGACGGCACCCTCAGCCCCGACAGAACTGCGTCCAACATCGTGGAAAAGATGAAAGCCTGACGCGTTATTCAAGCATTAACAGTAAATGAAGAATTGATTTCCTGTAGCTGAAGGGTCTAAGGGCAGAGAAGGAGCAGAAGGTCTTTTAGTTGACAGGAAAGCATTATATTGATTCCACTGATAAATTCAACTCAATCTGGCGAAAAGTGTACTCCGTTTAATGAATACTGGCAACCCTGTCATATTCAGAATGAAATCCCATTGACCTGAGGTTTCCGCTGAAATCCGTCACGAGAGCCAAGTAAGCCCATTCTCCGAGCAGTGGTAACTGATACGCTATCTGCCGCGCGAGCTACGGCAGCGCAGTATCTTTTAGTCACGTCACAGAGTCCACAGGAGAACGCCGGGGCACCGCAGTAAGGCCGGGGGTGTTAGGTCCACTCCTCCGGGAAGGCGCCCCGGACTGACGGCTGCCGTTCTCGCTGTCCCGGTACCGCGGCGCCGCGGGCGAGGACCCGAGAGGACGCCGGGCCGGGGCGGCCCAGTGTCTTCCTCCTAGAAGCCTGCGGCTCGGGGACGCCCGCCTTTTGCCTGTTATTATAAATTTGCTTCTTATTAAGCCCTCGTGATTTAAAAACGCCCCGTGTAGCCTCTGCTTCCTCCCACCAGGGCAGATGCAGCCCGGAGCGTCCCCCGCAGCCCCGCCGGCCCGCGGGGCGGGGCCTGGGCGGGGCCGGGGCGGGGCGTCCTCGCCGCCTCCGGCCGCGCCGAGCGGCGGGCGGGAGGCGGCAACAGCGGCGGCGGCGGCGCGGGCGCAGCGGCGCGGGGATTGGCTGCGGCGGGCGGAGACGTCAGGCTCCCGCGGCCAGAGCGGCCGCCCGGCCCGGCGCGGCGCAGTCGGCTTGAGTGAGCATCGCAGCGAGGAGGTGTCCTCGGCCCTCCTGCTTTCCGCCGCTGTCGCCGGGCTTCGCCGCTAGAGCCGGGACGCGCCTCCGCGGTCCTCGCCGCCTCCACCCCCGCGGCCGCCGCTCCGCTGGCCGTCGACACCCACCATGACGAAGAAAGAGAAGAAGTCCTTCAACCAGAGCCTGGCCGAGTGGAAGCTCTTCATCTACAACCCGACCACCGGAGAGTTCCTGGGGCGCACCGCCAAGAGCTGGGGTGAGCGGACGGCGGTTGGGCCCGGAACCCGCCACGAACCCGGGGGCGCCGGGCGGGTTCGGGTGGGAGAGGAAGGACCGGAGGCGGCTCCCCGCGCGGGGGCCTCAGGAGCCAGCCCAGCCGCCGCGGGTCGCGCCCGGGGCCGCCAGCCTCGAGGCGAGCCGGCGCCGGCGGAGCGCGGCCCCATTCATTTACTGCCCGGCGGCCCTCGGCTCGCTCTGGAGGCGGCGGGGCCCGCGGGCAGTGCCGGCCCCGCGGCGCCGGCTCCTTCCTCCGGGCTGGGAGCGGGCGCACGTGCTGCCCGGGCCTCCCGCCCGGAGCGGCGCCGGAAGCCGGGGACCCCCGCCCGGAGCCGAGCCCCGGGCGTGTGGGGGCCCAGCGCTCGGGCCTCCTTTTGTACGGAGCGCGCCGACGGGTAGAGGCCCTGGCGGAGACGCGGGGCGGTTCGGGGAAGCCAGACCCAGCCCCACGCCCGGAGAGAGGAAATTTCCACTCCCGCCGCTATCTTGTGACTCGTCCACGCTGCCTCCCTGACCGGTCGGGGGAGCGAGAGTGAGTGTTGTGCGGTTGCCTGAATGTGCGGCGGTGAGTTCATCACACAGGAACACACGCGATTATGCTCCTGAATTTGGGCAGTGAAAAGACCTATTAAAAGGTTGATTCATCTCTAATTCCTTTTTAATCTCGAAGATTTTCTTACTTACAAATTTGCGTCTTTGGGGGAAAGTAAATTCTGCCTGGACGGCACCGTTTTTGTGTCTTCCGAACGTGTGATGGTTGTATATGTTTGCAGTTTTTCTCTGCAGAGTTCTTTGTTTTTAAATATCTAAACCATCCATCAGTGTCATGCTGCTATACGGTGTCTTTTTTTTTTCTCTCCCTAAAGTTAATGTTGTAATAAAGACTTGCGCTCTTGTTTGTCTTTATACTTAAGTAAACTCATGTTACTCTTTTCTGCCTTTTGAAAAAGAATTTTGTTAGTGGCTCTCAACAAACCTTTTTTTCTGAATGAATACATTTCTAGAATTGGGAAGCTATCTGGGCGCGATATGTTAAGGAGAAGCATGAATAGAGTAAATTAGCTGTACCTCAGAAAACTTGCACTGACTGAAATCAGCTCCTCCAGTCTGGAAAGGCTTCTCGAATTGCTATCACAAACTTAAAAGGGGCCTTGGAGGTTTTTTAGCCCAACCCCCACACTAAAGATAAGAAGAAAATAAGACCCAAAGAGGTTGTGATTTTTCCTTTTTCATAAAATTACAGATTCCTCAGAGCCAAGAAAAGGGTTCTTTTCTCTTTTAACCTTTATTTTACAGATGCCATGCCTAACTTGCACGGTAAGCACAATTTTTATTGAAATGACTGGCTTTGGGGGGACTCTCCCCTTAGTGTGGTAAGGAAATCTTGCATCCGGAGTTAAAAGGGGGGAAATGGTGAATAATCATTAGTTTTAGAATATACTAACATTCTGCTAAATCTTCGAGTGGTAGACCAATGTTTTGTTACTTTTCCTTACATTCTTCCGCAGTGCTTTTTTATTTCCAATATTATCTTCACCTTATTGCTGGCAGTGTCCCTTCTCTAAACTTTATATTATGTGATGGTGCGGTAGAGATTTTATTTGATATACACATTTAAATAACAAGTGCATAAGTTTATGAAATATAGGGCATTATATGAGGGTAGTACAAGTGAAGTTGGGTTTAGTTTTAGGATTAAGGTAATATCTTTTTTCACAAATTAAATATCTTAACAAATAATGAATTTCTGTATATTATGAATAATAATAAACCCATGCACAATGCCTTCAGTATGTGAAAATTATTGATGATCTGAAGCACATGTAAGGGTACCCCTCCAAGGATATGTTATGGGGGGAAAGAATTCTCAGAAAGCAATGTGTGAACTGTCTGATATTATCACCCTAGAGCTACTATTAACACTCCAGTATATATCTTTGGGGACAGACTTAAAAAATGTGTATAGCTTTTAAATTGTATGAAGACATCGCCCAATATCATGTAACCACTTTGAATTTAATATAGATGAATTTAATGGGATATTAACTTTGGTAAGGTTGCTGAGTCTATTAGTATGTAGAAAAAGGACTTTCTACCCCAAAGATTCTGTAAAGACATTCATTTAAGATGTTTTCTGGGTTTTCCTTTGTTCATTCAAATCTTTAGTTCATTTGTCCCATTCAGTGTAGCAGTTCCTTACCAAGAACTGCTACAAGCCATATATATTAAGACCACATAGTTAAAGAACAATTTTGTAGTTGATATTTAAGATAGAGTAAAAAAATACTGTGTGTCATATCACATTGTCTTATCTCAAACCTATTCTGAATAGCTACTTGTATATTTGACTAATAGCTTAAATTTGATGGAACAGTTTCAGAATCACACAGGAGAAAGAAAATGTAGCACCTTGTGGCTACAAATATTAGACTATATGCATTAGATACAATTAAAGTGATTGTAAAGTGATCTCTAGATTAGAGGTCACTTGGTGTTATTTAACTGTTAAATAATAGGCCTTGTTTCAATTACCATTTTTAAAAATAATAGTATGAATATCAGAGTTCAATATTGAGTTTTTTTCCAAGGAAAAACATTTCATGAAACTGTATTATATAAGTATATATATGTATGTATATATGCATGTATATACAGATGTCCTGATGCAAAAGGTATTTCTTAACTATGGCTAACAGCCCCCCAAAAAAAGAAAGTCACTAATTTAGCACAATGCCTCATTTCATATGTGAGAGCATGGAATCCCCTGTTGTGATTATCAAAATACACTCACTCAGTGATAGAATCTTTGAGCTTTCAAACTCCTACAAGGCCTCATTGGAATGCATTTTCTTGGAGTTATCTGTCAATAGATGCTTTTTAAATAAAACTTGTTGCTGATTTGCAAGCATCGACAGGATTCTGGACCTGGTACCATTAACTCAATATTTTGTTCATGTCCCTCTTCTTATAGTTTATGAAGTGCATTTTCTGAGGCTCCTTCTGTCGTTCAGCATCATGCTTCAAAATGCACTGCTTTGTAAATCAGACTCCATCCTATCTTGGGTGTCTGTAGAGAAGAAGGCAGGTGTATTTATTTTCCCAGTATCACATGATTTTGTAAGGGCTTTTTTTTATCCTGTGGAATGTGACATTAAAACAACTTTACACAAATGTGTACCTTTGGGAAAATAACAGAACTTGCCTGGCCCTATGTGCCATCTGTAAATGAAGATCACGGGTAGTGGTGGGGATGCTGTCACACAGTAAGAGACCATTTCCTGGACTGGTGGTAGTGGAAGGGGGACAGGAGAGGATAAGATGGTGTTGCATTTCAGTGCCATTGTAATTATGGTAGCATGAAAGAACACCCTTCTCCCACCCCCAACATAATTTGATTCCTTTGTAATTGACTTTCGACTTTCTAGAACTAAATTACATGTGTTTAGAAGTTTAAATCCTGTTACATTAACTTTTCCATGATTTCGCACTTTTCATTAAAGATTGATTGTATAATGGAGAAAAAAACTTTGAAAGATAAGATTTTTTTTTTTTAAAGATTTATTTATTTTTGCATACAAGCACTGGGGTACAGGCCAGAGGTGTGGGGAGGTGAGAGAATCCACCAGACAGAGCAGGGGGCAGAACAGGCAGATGGACCGAAACACACTGCTGAGGGGAACAGAGGGCCAGGCAGGAGAGGTCTACCTGCACCATGTGGGTCCCCTCCCCAGCTGGCAGCAGGGATCGAACTCATGCTGCAGTGGCTGCAGTTTGCTTCACAGTGCGTTGCTCAACCCACTGCACCACCAGGGAGGGCCCAGATTATTTTTTTAATTACGCATTTATTCCATTAATTTTTTTAAGTAAATTGCCTGTAGTCTTTTACCGCTTGCTCACTGTTAACATTTGATAGTTTTTTTCCTGCGTGTAAAGAAAATGTTTTTAATGTGTAAATAAAATTTTAAAGTGTAGAGTTAGATACCTGATTTGTCACTTAACATTTAAGGGGAATGGTTTTTATTCCTCTGCCACCTTCTTAGAAGGTGATACATTGGGAGTATTCTTGACCATCTACATCACCTGTGGGAACTGCCCATACTTCCTGCAAGAATTTATTTTGGTGGCTTTAGTTACTGTCTCTCTGGGGCTTCCAAATCTTTATCATTCATCCCCATTGCTTTTATATTAATCAACTGTGTATAAATCTTCAGTCAGGTGTTTCATGGGTACTTCTTGAAAATCTCCATTGTCTTCAGGCACTCCTTAACATAATATAACAACTCTTTATTCTCTCATTGGCTTATTTTTCTCTTCTGTCATCTCATCTACCCTTCCACACAGTTTTCTCTGACCCCTTTTGTCCCTGTTTCCTAGCTTATGAACTTCTCCTTCACCTTGCCATGCCTACTTAGTTGTCAACTTAGCCTGACAGCTAGTAAACATCTTTGAACCATTAAAACTGGAGTGATTAAATGCTCCTTAGTATCACGTAATACCTTCTATTCTTAAAGCATGTATGGTTTTATATAGTGTTGTTGTTGCCTATTTATTACACTATAGGCTTATTTGTGTCTTACTCATCTTTGATTCCTTAACACCTAACATGTTTCCTGGCAGTTAGTTGGAATGAAATAAAAGAGCAGTATTATGAACTATTCCCATCTGCAACAGTTTTAATGTCCTTCGTGGCTTTGGTGTGTCAGTATAAAGGTACTCCCAATGCTTGGGCATTTACACACACATCCCTTTATTTTGTGACTGCAGCATTGGTGGATTTTCGTAGTTCAGTGTTCTGCTGCAGTTTCCACTCTTTCATTGGAGACTCAACTGAGTTTGTGACAAACATGGGTTTTGGGTCTGGTTAGGATAACTAGAGTCGTTGTACAGGTCTCCCACTTCCTGCTATATTCACCTTTCAGCTTTTTATACTGCTCTCATAAGAACCTTATAAGGATTTTTTTTCTCTTTTTAAACTTAACTGCTCTGAAATTTAATGGGTTATTGCTAACATTATTGAAAAAAATTCTCTAAATGGCTTGCCATACCTCTTTAAACTTTGTGACTGAGTCATTGTTTGGCTCATGGAAAGCTGTGACTTTAAAGCGCATCTTCATTTGAAGCATGAGGTACTTTTGGTGTTTTCTGGCCCATTAAATAAAAGTGGCCCTTGGCACTCCCAGGTGGCACAAGGGGTTAAGTTTCAGCACTATGAAGCTATCAGCAGCCACTGCAGCACAAGTTCGATGTCTGGGCCTGCCAGGGAGGGGACCCACATGGTGCAGCAGACCTCTCCTGTCTCACCTGCTGCTCCCCTTAGCACTGTATTTCAGTCAGTCTGTTTTGTTCCACACTCTTGGTGATTCCTCTCGCCCCCTGCCCCAGTTTTTGTATACATAAATAATCTTTTTTTTTTAATGGCCCTTTATGTATCTTTACCCCAGTTCCTACTTCTAAGCATTCCTTTCTGTCTGCTTTTCCTCCTCTTGTTTCCTAAATGTATAATCTAGATGTTGTCTTTGGCCTTGTTTTCATCCTTCCAGGCAATCTCATAAAACAATTGCAAAAGTTAAAAATTTTACTTCTTGGCTAACATCTGTCTCAGATTCCATTTGTTTCGCATAAATTGGAGAACATGAGGTTTAGGTATTTAAACTATATACTTTAATCCTTATATATCACCTGTTAAACAGAGACCTCTTTTCCTTGCTCTACTAAAATTCTGAATTGCTGTATATTTTCATCTTTTAAAGGTAGCATCAGTAACACTGCCCCACCCCCACTACCTTGTAGAAACATACTCAGAGGGAGCCAGGGTGTTCATTTTTCTTTGCTTCATAACATTAACCACCCATTTCAAATTTCACAGCACTCAACACTCCCACCTTTTCTATTCCCCACTTAATTAGGATCTAGTAGTACCTTACAAATTTTGATTTAAAAACTTAAAAGATCAGATGAAGAGCTTTTGTAACTCTTTCAAAGGTGTTTCAGACTGTTAGACTTTCCAGCTTTGTTGCTTTGAGGGTTAATGAATCTGGGAAAGGAAGACTTTTTGCACCTGATGCATTCCCAGGAAGATCCAAGGAATTGGTTGAATCATTGTGACCTAAACCAGTATAATCTCACTGCAGTCAGATTATTTCTAAAACTGCAGCTTTGATCATATTACTCTCCATATCCAAAATTGTTTAGCTTCCCGTTGTTTTCAGAAGGTGTCAGCAAATTCCAGGCAGCCTAGCATTCTAGGCTTATTCCATATTTGCCTGTGGAAGTAAGTTTCCAGCCGTATGATCTGTACATCTCACCTTACTACTCATATTCCACATGTCATAACTAAATGAGTGTATCCGTGGCCCCTTGGTCTGGTGTGCCCTGCTCATTCTCTTCCCCCAGGCCCTTCATTCTTGTATAAATTCTTCCAAACTTCAGAGGCCTAGGTTGAGTGCCAGCTCTGCCATATGCCTTCCCTGATACACTCAGGTGACTATAATAAGCACATTTGTCTCTCATAATACCTAAAACTTTGTATCATGGATTATAGTGTTTTTTTTTTTTTAAAGTTTATTTATTTATGCATACAAGCACTGGGGTACAGGTCAGAGGTGTGGGGGGGTGAGAGGATTCACCACAGAGAGCGGGGAGCAG